>JAMAKQ010000060.1:0-172716 GCA_023628475.1 Chaetomiaceae sp. PF1801
AGTCGACGTGGTGGGGTGTGGGGCAGAAAAGTGTCCCACAAGGTGGTGTGTCCCAGAAGGTGATAGATTACGTTAGTTATGCAGCAATCGGAAGCTTTGATAAGCATCCCCGATAAGGCACCCCCGGTGTCAGATGCAAGCAGCAGCTGGAATTCTCTCACCAGCGCTGATCTTATAACAGAACCCAATTTTTCCATCTTTCAGGTTCTTACTGCTACAGAGTTTTTCTGGAGTGATTGAAAGCTAGATTGGACCGAATACGCCATGCAATAGCACACGCGACACGCTTTTCACTCAACCCCCTTACCTCTTCTGCCGAGCCGAGCGAGCCGGCTGCTCGGTTGAGCGAGCGCGACCCCTGGATCGAATCAGCGTGTACCAACGCGTTTCTCGCATACACAATTAAACAAGCTCATCGTTCGCCGCCGTGTCGAAAACTACCGCCAAGGGACACAAACAGACAAGATGCCGAACCCAACGCATATGCTCAAACTCAACCTCACGCGGGCCGCGTCCTACATCGACCGGCTGCCCTTCTTCACGCGGCTCGCGATCGTGCTGATGGTGGTGTTTGAAGTGGTCAGGATGACGCCGTGGTGGGATATCCAGGCATGGGGCAGGCTGGAACCGGACCAGATTGGGCTCCAGACGAGTGAGTCGACCCGTGTTGTGTGCATGAGATGGGCATATGGTTCTGACGGCATACAGTGTATCGGACCAACACATACCCGCTAATTCACACGGATGTCTTCCATCTGGTGGTGAACTTGCTGGCGTTGACGCCGATGTTGGAACGGTTTGAGGCTGAGCATGGCACGCTCGCGTCGCTGGCGCTGTTCTTCGGTCGTGAGTAACACCCATCTTGCTTTCTGTTTTCTATTCTTTCTTTCTACTTTTTTCCTCTTTTCTTCTTTCTCGTTTTTTTCCTAGAAGAAAGAGAGAGAGAGAGAATGAAGGAAAGAAACGGGCTGACGCGCCTCTAGCTCTTTCGACCGTGCCGGCCTTGGTTTACGTCGGGATAGAGAAGTTCCTGCTGCGGTCCAACACATCGGTTGTGGGAGCCAGGTAAGCAACCCCAACCGTCTCGTATTGCGGACTGCTGACAGCCGTGCAGCGTTTGGGGTTTCCTCTTGCTTGGGGTTGAAGCCGTACGCCACCACCGCACGACGCCCTACCTGGTTATCAACGGGCAGCCTACCATCCCTACCTGGCTGATGCCCATTGCGGCACTGCTCGTTGTTGCGGTGCTCATGCCCGGCTCCAGCATCCTGGGGCATATTTGCGGTCTTGCGGTTGGCTATCTCTGTATGTTTCGGTTCCCTTCCTGCGGTCTCCCGCATCTTGCTTCCGCATACTGTTTACGGACACTGACACGCTGCAGGCGGCTCAGGGTACCTCAAAATCAAATATCTGGCGCCGCCAGAGAAGATTCTGCGGTGGATTGAAGGCAAAGCCAAGTTGCGGGACTGGCTTCCGTACTACGTGAGCGTAGACCAGAAGGTCTATGGCCGGTTCGGGGTGCTTCCCATGGCCAATCTCGGAGCGGCGCCGGTTGTTGCGCCGGGCTTAGTCGGCGGGAGCCAGAGGCTGGGACCCGTTCCCGAATAGGGGCCGTCCGCCTTGGTCAAAGATGGAGTATATGGAATGATCATGTGTTATGTATATCATGTTGTAATTAGACGGACGTTAATTCCATAGACCGGTGGTCGTTTCATTTGCGTGATGACTGACGTCCAACTCCAACACGTACTTGTAGAGCACCACTGAGCATACAGACTAGGTACTATGCTCTTCTTCCCAGCCTCCTTTTCTTCTACCTTTAGTTATTGTATTCACTTTTTATAGAAAGATACTTCCTTTTTTATTCTCTCCCTCCTCCTTCTTCGCCTTACCTTCCTCTTCTTACCTTTTTTCCTCTTGTTTTTATTACCTATCTTCTTCTTCTTTATTTTTACCTAACGTTAACGTTATATTATCTCTTTTCTTTTTCTCCTATCTTCTTTTCCTTTTTTCCCTTTTTCCTTTTTCTCTTTTTTCTCTTTCCTCCTTCTCTCCTTCTCTCTTTTTCCTTTTCTTTTTTCTTTTCTTTTCTCTCTTCTTTCCCTCTCTCTCTTTTTATTTATTTATTTATTTATTTATTTATTTATTTATTTTTTGAAAAAGAAGGTATATTCCCTGCTACCTACTCCTTTTGGAAGTTGTACAAACTACTAACCCAAATCGGTTAGCGCTGGGGCCCATTTATTGCAATCCGGCGCGCCACGACCCTGATCTTATCGACGCGACCCCTGATACGGCAGTCATCCCAACTGCCAGCGTACCTAGCCCAACGCACACCTCGACATCAGGAGCCAAACGGTACTGCAGACAAGATGCCGAGCTTGCTATGTGAGTGTTGTGTCACTTTCAATAAATGGCACGGAAAAGATAACTAATTGAACTCAAGCCAGCGCTCTGCAGCTGCGGCGCGACCCGCGCATGCTCAAGCTTCCGCCGTACCTCTCGCTGCTCTGCATCCTCGTTGGCGTCGCCTGGCTCTTCCTCCTCCCGCTCGACCAGTACTCGCGAAGGACCTACATCTCGGAAAATGCGCTTTTGCCCGGCCAGGTACACACATATTTCGGCGGCAGCGACCAGAACGTGTTCCGGGCGTACAAGCACGAGGTCAACGACCTGATCGGCAAGACCAACACCGAGATCAACGACAAGCTCGAGCCCATCCTCAAGGGCCTCGGCCTCAAGACGGCCCGGCAGAACTTTACCTACCACGCGGCGGGACACACCTACTCGGGCGAGAACCTCTACGCCATCCTGCAGGCACCGCGCGGCGATGCCACCGAGGCCATCGTGCTGGTAGCCCCCTGGGAGAATGTGAAACAGGAGATCAACCGCAATGGCATTCCCCTCGTCCTGACTCTGCTCCGCTACTTCAAGCGCTGGTCGTTGTGGTCCAAGGACATCATCCTGCTGCTGACCCCGGACAGCATTGCCGGCCCGCAGGCCTGGGTTGACGCCTACCACGACGCCCACGATGCCTCGCGCGTCTCCAGCCTGCCCATCAAGTCTGGCCTGCTGCAGGGCGCCATCGCCCTCGACTACGCCCAGGAGAGCCGCTTCGACAGCGTGCATATCGTGTACGACGGCGTCAACGGCCAGCTGCCCAACCTGGACCTGTTCAACTCGATCGTCCACATCGCCACCGGCCAGATGGGCATCGGGGTCGCGCTGCAGGAGATGTGGCAGCACGACAACGGGTACCCGGACCGGCTGCGCACGATGCTGCGCGGCATGCTCAAGCAGGGCCTTGGCTTGGCCAGCGGCGCGCACAGCAGCTTCATCCCGTACCACGTCGACGCCGTGACGCTGCGGCCGTTTGGCGAGGGGTGGCAGGACGAGATGGCCATGGGCCGCGTCGTCGAGGGCACCTTCCGCAGCCTCAACAACCTGCTCGAGCACCTGCACCAGAGCTTCTTCTTTTATCTGTTGATGCAGCGCGAGCGCTTCGTCAGCATCGGCACCTACCTGCCGAGCGCGATGCTGGTGGCCGCCAACTTTACCATCATGGCCATCGCCCTGTGGGTGAAGAGTGGTCAGCCGGCAGAGGCATCGACCAACGCCGAAGCGCCCGCCACAGCCGAGCGTGACCTGTTCCTACCCCTCGGCGTCGTCGCCCTAATCCAATCACTCTCCATCATCCCGCTCTACCTGTTCAACCACGCCCCAGAGAGCGTAAGTCTCACCCCTCCCCATTCACCTCCTCCCACCAATACTAACATTCCTTCACCAGCTACTCGCCCCGCTCTTCATCGCCTTCACAGCCCTCAACGCCCTCCTCCCCCTAGCCCTCTCCCACTTCCTCACAATCCGCCACACGACACCCCAACAATACCACCTCATCAAGTCCTTCTCCCTCTTACTCCTCGGCATGTTCCTCTCCTCCCTCGCGACTCTCAACTTCTCCCTCAGCCTCATCACGGGCCTGCTCGCCTCGCCGCTGTCCTTCGTCCACTCATCACAGCGGCCCGCGTCGCCGCCCGTTGCCAAGGTGCTGTCGGCGGTACTGCTCCACGCCATCAGCCCCACGTCGGTGCTGCTCGCGGGCGCGGCGTACTGGGGTGTGGGGGTTACCAGCGTGCTCCGGGAGGCGGCGGTCGGGTGGCATGTATGTGGGACCTACTCGCCTGTGGTGGTGTGGTGTGTCTGGTGGCCTGCGTGGGTGGCGGGGGCTGTGGTGCTGTTTGGCGGGAGGGGTGAGAGGGAGGGGAAGGTGAAGAGTGCTTGAGTTGAATATTTTATGGCAATTTGGAGAGAACAGCATTTACTGGAGGGAGAGAGGGTGGAGGAGTACGGTACAGCACAGTACAATAGACCAGTGCAGAGGGATGTGATACCCATAGCGTTTAGATTCGTTGCGGCAATGCCAGGTTGACGGCTAAACCCAGTCTTGTCATTCACAGACTCGCAAGTCTATCATGCATATCATACAAGGCGTCTATGTGAAGCCTTTTGTGAAATTTATTCCCGCTTCTCGTCCTCCCTCCTCTACACCGCCCACACGTCCTGCCCGACCTTCTCGATCCAGTTGCCCAGCTGGTTGACGCTCGAGTCCCACTCCTTTAGCCGCACGCGCATGTTGTCGATCTGCTTCATGTCGAGCACCTTGGGCTGCACCCAGTTGATGTGCGCCACCTCGTCCACCTGGTCGATGGTGCCGCGCAGCAGGCCCAGGCTGAGCGCCTTCATGATGAGGTGTTCGATCTCCTCGGGCCGCACTTTCGTCTCGGCGGCGATGGTGGCGAACGTCATGGCGCGGTCGTGCGGCGGCCGCCGGAACACGGTTTCCGTCAGCGCCGCCAGGTAGATCTTCTCGCGCAGCTGGCGGCTGTGCTGGGCGAGGAGCGCGTTCGACCGGATGTGGTCGGCCAGCCGCTCGTACGCCGCCAGGTCGCCGCGGTTGAAGGCGAAGAGCAGCTCGCGCAGCCACTTGTCCTCCTCCCGCTCCGACAGCGCGTCCAGGATCGGGTGCAGCAGCAGCTCGCCAAAGTTGTAGATGCTGGTGCTGACCAGCGCCGCCAGCGCCAGGTCGTAGGCGCGGTTGCGCCGCTCGGCGGGCGACAGCGACTTGATGTCGATGCAGGCCAGGTACAGCAGCGCGTTGCGGTAGTACGAGCCGAAGTCGGCCTTGGCCTGGTAGTAGTCGGCGTTGGCGCCGTAGAAGGCCGCGTGCACGATCGTCTCGACCGAGTCGAAGCTGTCGAGCACCCGCTCCGCCCGGTCCAAGTCTTTCCTTGCGCCGTCGAGGTCGCCGAGGTCGAGCTTGACGCGCGCCACGGCGATGGTTGCGAATACGAGTGCGTCTTGCGAGTCTTCGTTGTCGACCTTCTTGACGACCGCCTCCATGAAGGAGAGGCGCTCCTGGTTGTCTGTTCTTGTCAGGAACTGCAATGAACACCGTAGAGTTGTCCGGCCTACCTCTACATTGTGTCGCCGCCTTCAGGGCCAGGTCGACGAGCTTGAGCTGGTTGATCTTGTCGGCAAACTTGAGCACAAACACCTTGTAGAACTGTAAGCGCTGCGGGGCGCTGCCCGGGTGGTTGAAGAACTCGATGAGCTGGTTCGTGAGCTGGTGCCACAGCTTGCGCTCCCATAGCGTCTCGAACTCGAGCACGAGCGACTGCAGCTCCTCGGGGGCGCTGTCTCGCTGCTCGGCCAGAAAGTCGGAGATGGTGTCGACGTTCATGGCGGCGGCTGGGTGGAGATGTTTTGGAATCCGGAGGAGGAAACAGAGCTGAAGGTTTTGTAAGCTCTGGATGCTGTTTGTTTCTGTTTTCGGGTCACGGCGGGTTGGTTTTCGTCGTCGGGTATCAGGTGGAAGTTCGATGTTGAGGTTGGTGTTGGGAGTTGATGCAAGGCAAGAGCTGTTGCAGCCCGCCAGCTCCCACTTGACGCGGCAGGGCAGCCTGCTCACGGTACGTACCTTGTGGGTCCGCTCACACAGCTTGGCCTTGCAATTCCAGTCCTGTGATTCGCCAATCTTTGCGCCTGCTTTCCCGGCTGCCAAAGTGGGCCGGAGCTTGGAGCCGGCGGGCAGCCTTTCGCCGATTGCTTGGTCGAATTGAACGATTGAAGCTCGCAGCCTCCGTCAACGTCAATTGACTGCGACGCCGCCCATCTTGGGACACCACAACCACCACCACCCACGATGGCCTCCCTGCCGACCGCCGTGCGGTCGACGGCCTCAAAGATTGCGAGAAGCGCTCTGCAGCGCCGCGCCCTTTCCGATGTACACATCACGCGCACCGGCAAGCCTCTCATCCGCACCCAGGGCGGCCGGTCCGTAGCCCGCTCTCCATGCCGGGGATATCGCTGACAAAGTCTCCTCCAGCTCCTCCCTCGGCGAGCACACCGCGACCGTCTTCGGCGCCACCGGCCAGCTCGGCCGCTACATCGTCAACCGGCTAGGTTCGACCGTCCGCCCCGAGGCAATTTCGACGTTCGACTGACGAGGGGATCTGCAGCGAGACAAGGATGCACCGTCATTGTGCCCTACCGCGAGGAGATGGCCAAGCGCCATCTCAAGGTCACGGGCGATCTGGGCCGCGTTGTGTTCCTTGTAAGGGAGCCTGGGCGAGGGGAGAGAAGAACCGAGTGCTGAGCCGAGTTAGGAATACGACCTGCGCAACACCCAGTCGATCGAGGAGAGCGTCAGGCATTCCGACGTCGTCTACAACCTGGTCGGCCGCAACTATCCCACAAAGTGAGCCGGAACCTGCCGAAGTTGAGGAGCGAGCTGGGCTAACAGGGTCAGGAACTTCTCGCTCGCCGATGTGCACATCGAGGGCAGCGAGCGGATCGCGGAGGCTGTTGCCAAGTACGACGTCGACCGCTTCATCCACGTCTCGTCGTACAACGCCAACCCCAACTCGGCATGCGAGTTCTTTGCGACCAAGGTAGCTACTTACCCCTGACTCGGCCGCGGACAAGACGTCTAACTGCGGGCAGGGCCATGCCGAGCGCGTGGTGCGGGACATCTTCCCCGAGACCACCATTGTCAGGCCAGCCCCGATGTTCGGCTTCGAGGACAATCTGCTCCTGAAGCTCGCCAGCGTCGTCAACCTCTTCACAGCGAACAACATGCAGGAGCGGTACTGGCCGGTGCACGTATGTAGCCTGATCCTGAGCTTCAAAAGCGGCTGATTCTGACGAAGCCAGGTCATCGACGTCGGCGAGGCGCTGGAGAAGATGCTCTTCGACGACAGCACGGCGTCCCAGACGTACGAGCTGTACGGCCCCAAGAACTACTCGACGGCCGAGATCGCCGAGCTGGTCGACCGCGAGATCTACAAGCGGCGTCGGCACATCAACGTGCCCAAGGCCATCCTCAAGCCCGTCGCCGGCCTGCTCAACCGCGCTCTCTGGTGGGACATCATGTCGGCCGACGAGGTCGAGCGCGAGTTCCACGACCAGGTCATTGACGAGACGGCCAAGACGTTCAAGGACCTGGGCATGGAGCCCAGCGACATTAGCAAGTGGACTTATCATTACCTGGTATGTGTCCCCTGTTTTATTGTGATTGACTTGGATAAGACTGACCCCCGAATAGAAGGGCTTCCGCTCCTCGACATTCTACGACCTGCCACCTGCGACGGAGAGGGAGATGCGGGAAGAGAAGAAGTACATCCACGTCCTTGACGACCAGTAAATGGGCTTGGTGTCAGGAGGTTGAGGGCGAAGGCGAGGTGGGAAGACTGGACACGGTAGAGTGTATATACCGGTGTAACTAGACGTTATTTCCTTGAATCGATGGCCCAGAGCAATGGGTAGGAACAGTAAAAACTTGTGAGGTTGTGCCAATTTTGTCTTTTTGGGAAAGCATCCAGTCTTGGGTTCTGTTGACACCAATCTGCCGAATTGGACTCGACTCTGCTCCGTCCCTGGCCGCCCAGCTCGAAACGGTGTTGCGCCACCTGTTTTGTCCCTGCATCCTGCCGTTTCCGCGGGCCAAATGCTTCTGCATGGGTGTTGTACAATACAAGGCGGTCTTTTTGGTGTGCCTTACACTTGCGATGCACAGTCGTCGCATCTCACTGCCGTGCAGTGTGATAGTACCTTAGACCAGCTACACCGGCGTCTCGCGGTAGGACTATATGGGTACATATCGGTTCAGTCCAGGCATTAGTGATTAAGCCATTAAATGTCTACAAGCAGTTTTCATAAACCAAAAATGCCCGTCAAGCCAGCCTTGCAGTCGAGCCAATGTCATAATCCAACGGGCATCATCACACGGATATCCAACGGCACAAAGACCCCTTAAAGCAAGTGCTGCCGGCCAGTCTGGCCACCAGCCGCCTGTGCAACATGAAGATGCCACTTGCCGGCTGTGTCAACCAAGACAGGAAAGTCATCTCATGATAATGACAGAGAAGCCATCAAGCCACGGGCCGCAGCTGCCCGTGACACCGATTATGTTGTACCCAGGCGGGGGTATTAGCGTGTGTCTGTCATTCACACCAGTCAGTCAGCTTCCGGAAGAGCCGTGGATGGAGATAACGAGACAGAGGAGATACTCACGGACTACCCCCATGGGCGTTCCCAAACAGGGGTGATCTCCTCCCCAAGCTGGTCAACACCTGGATGGCGTCGATCCAGAACCCGGAGCGGACATAGAAGCCCGTGATGAACTCCCCGCGGCGGGTATCTGCGAGACAAAGTCAGCATCCTTCCATACTAGAACCCAGTCCCGACGAGCGCAGGAGTAGTGCAGTTCATACCCATATCAAAAACATCCCCCCCGACCTTCCCCCCCTTCTTCCCAAACAACTGCCTCGACTCGTCATCATACACAAACTCGATCCCGTCCACCGCCGAGCCATGATACACCACCACGCTCGACAGCACCCTGTCCTGCCTCAGCGCGCTGGTAAACACCACCTCATGCCCCTCCGACCCCTCCATCTGCGACAGGCCCAGCCTCTTCCCGCGGAACGCCGTCCTCGGCAACCCGGGCAGCGAGCCTGGTATCTTGACGACGCACGCCTCTTTGGAACACAGCGCGGCAAAGTCGTCGACGTCGAGGGACCCGCCGCCGTAGGACTTGACTGAGATGCGCAGGCGGCCTTTTCTTTTCGCCTCGGGTAATCTGCTTCGCAGTTCCTGCTCGGTAAGTGTCACAACGCGGTGGACGGGTCCCCCGTTTTCCGGTGGGAATTCGATCCAAGCTTTGCAAACATCATCCCCCTCCCCAAAAATCTCCACATACGCCACCCCCGTCGCCGCCGTCACAGTCAACACCCCGCCATCCGTCGGCCAGCCATGCACGCTCTCATCCGGGTTCAGCACGGGATCATTCGGCAGGCGAAAGCACGGATGACTGCGCAGCCGCAAACAATCCAGCCTATGCCAGGTACACTCCTCCTGCTGCGACGAGGAACCACCGCCGCCCACAAACCCGCCCTTGGAGCGAGTCCGCGTGGAATACGCCTCGCGCGTAAGAAAAGCCCGATTAAACCTGACATAATCCCGCGCCATAACCCCCGATTCCTGGTGCGGGAGACCCAAGAGGTGGCCCGTCTCGTGCAGGTGCGCGCCAATGCCGATGTTGGCCGCCTCCCAGGAACTGCCGGCCTCGTTGCAGTCGTTGGCGACGTGGTTCGTGTCGGTCGGGGTGCAGTCGGAGAAGGCCGGGACGATTTCCTCGAGGGAGGAGGGATAGCTCTGCAGGCAGTGGGAGCCGAAGATGCCGAGGTGGATGTCGCCGCCGGCGGCTTGGCCGCCGAGGGCGGCGTGGCCGAGGATGGTTTTGGTGGTGGGGTCCCAGTGGGCGTCGAGGAGGAGGAGGGAGACGTAGAGTTTTTGGTTTGGAAGGGGTTTGAAGTGGTTGCGGACTGCGTCGGCTGCGATGTCGTAGAGGGCGCCCTTGTCGGTGGCGTTGGGGTTTTGCTGGGCGCGGTTGAGGTCCCGGAGCTCGGCGAGCGTCTTGTCGGTGCGGATGATGTGCACCCGCGCCTCGGAGCGGAGGACACCGTTTTCCCTGTCTCGGAGACTTGCCGTGCCCGTGGTCCATTCCTCTTCGAAGCGGAAGGCGCGCCGGCCCAGCCGGTTGCGCCACATCTGCTCGGCTGTGAACGCCTGCCACAGGTAGGCCGCCATGCGGAACTTGCGGACTGCCGTCTCAAGCCCATTTCCTTCCCTCTCGATCCGCGCCGGGATCGCGTCAAAGGTGCCTGGCGAGTCCTTGGCCAGGAGGATCGCGAGTTGCAGCGGAGGGGCGCCCACGGGAGGGATCATGTGGACTGTCAGGTAAGAGGCGTGGATGGGGTTGGAAGACCCGCTGTTGGCGAGCTTCGGGCTGGAAAAGTCGAACCGTAGCCGGTTGGCGCCGGGTAGCAGGTAGACCAGGGCCTTGAAGTGCGAGTTGTGCACCGGCCACGAGATGGACGGGAAGTTGTCGTCGATCCGGCTCACCGTCAGCAGCCCGTCGAGGGACTGCTGGAGCGGGTCGCCGATGGTGCCGTGGACAAGAAGGACTTTTTGATACACCTGCTGCTTGTCAGGATATTTACTCAATAATAAGAATCCGCTAGAGCACCACTTACCCACGCACCCTCTGGGGGCAGGTTGTTTATTCGAGGAGCATACTGCGAGACAGGCAAGCTCAGCCTTCCGCCCGGCACTGGTGACGCCAAGCCGGCCATGCCCGACACGCTAAGTCGATTGCCGCCGCCATTCGGATAGGGATGCAGTGGTGGCCTTGTTGCAGCAGGAACAGGTGGTGGTGACTGTTCTTTGAGGGGTAGGTTCAGCGCCGGATCCGAGTCTGCGCTGAAGGACGGGGGCGTCAAGGAGCCGCTGGTGGGAGTCGTGTTATCACTCGAGTCGTCTGTCGACTTTTCGGTTTTGAAGCTCGCCCGGGACCTGCGGCGCAAGTCTTTGAAGTTTAGGAATGACCGACCCATGGCTGTTTTGGCGAAGGCCGTTCCTGGCTGTCACTCTGAGCCCAGAACCACACAAGGAGGAGACAAGCGAGAGAGACGTTGCATATATGCGCACCAGAAGCTCTCAAGGGGCCTGGCCACACCAGTAATTGCCGCGGCCAACTGTTGTGCAGCGTGAAACGAGCGGAAGGAAGTGGTAGTGCAGTGTTGGACTTGGTGACAGCGAGCTCGTGAGACGCCGCTCGAGCTCCCTAAAGTACGGCCTTGTCTCACAACGCCCGAGTTCGAGCCGTTGACTGCCACGGCTTCTCCCGCTTTTTTCCCACTGGTGAGCAAGGCGGCCGGAGGTGTTTTCTGAGCGATGGATGACGTAGGTAAATATCTTCAATTGGTCGTTTCTACACGTGTACCTCCCGCTGTCAAATTGGGGTGGCCGGCCGTTGGGCGAGAGGAACAGGTCTTGTACCAGGGGCTCGCCAGCCGTGTTCCGAGCAAGGCAGCTTCTGTCAAACAGATTGGTACGTGTACCGTCCTCTCAAGCCAGAGAGACGGGCCGCGTGTTCGAGATGGGTCGATGGCGATGGAGCCGAGCGACCTGACAAGGAACCGGACCTGTTGTCCGTCGATCGCGGCGTGGGTGGGCTGCAAGAAAACTTGGCACGGAGCCGCAGGACCCACGATCCCGGCGATCGCGTCGACCTTGCTTCTTTCTTGTTTCGGTGTGTCTCTTTTGATATGGGACGGAAAATGGGCGCTGGTTGAGCAGGGAAGCGGGATGGTGGAGCAGGGAAGACCAGCTCGAAACAAGGAACTCGACCAAGCTCAAAAAGTTGAAAGAAACAAGCTGAAACGCAGGAAGGGAATTGCGGGAATCGACCAGAGGAGAAAGCAGGAGAGTTGTCCGAAACGAGATATGGGAATCGCATGCGGCTTATACATGTACCTTTTTCGACTATTTTCTCATCTCTCCACCAAAACAGCCCAGGTGGGCTGAATACGATGTCGTCAGGAGCCAGGGCATGCGCGCCAGTGAAGGGGTGCTTCCCTTTTTGAGGTCTGGTCTCTTGGGCGTGTCCGCGTCCATTTCTGTCGTTGTGCGGGCGAAATGCCACATGCCGAGTTCAATTGCAACAAATGTTGGCTTCTCTGTGCCTCGTCCGGAGCTCAGCTCGTTTTGACAGCAAAGATGGGGTTGGATGATGCGATCTCAGTCGCAGAGGCCCGGGTCTGGCCGGCGCGGCCCGATTCGGCGAATACGAGGGACCGGGGCTGAGCGGGGTTGTGTGGGTGTGTTAGCGTACGACTGTATCGTACATTACGGGATAACTTAACTAAGGTAACTTTGCGCCAAGATCATCCGCTCTCCATTGAGTGTGAGATGGATATGGCCCGAGGACGCCGCAAACGTACATGTGAAGGGGCTCGTCTGAGTTGCTTCATTGGTGAACTGCTGCGAAATGCGAATGCTACGAGGTATGCAGTATGCAGCCTGACGACCTCGAGACTTCCATATTTCGCTTGGACACGAAACAGACGTGCTTTCCTTCTTCCATGGTTCTTGATCTGCTCAACTTCAGCTCTGCAAAATAAACTCTCAACAATAAATACGCTTCATGCTCATCTTTCTTCATAATCTCAAAGCCCTCCCTGAATCTCATCAACCATCAACCATGACCAACAACAACAACGACCCCTACACCCCCCACATCCGCTTCCACGAAGCCGACCAACACCCCAACAATGCCCCCCGCATCCGCCTCTCAATGTCAGCGCCGCTGCGCCTGTCCATCACGATCCCTTACCAGATGTCCTTCACCCTCTCACGAGACGCCGACGACGGCGATCCCCGAACCTGCATGGTGCTCTTCGATCCCGCCCTGGACGTCTTCATCCCGTCCAACCTGAT
This sequence comes from Chaetomiaceae sp. PF1801, assembly GCA_023628475.1. Lineage (NCBI taxonomy): Eukaryota > Fungi > Ascomycota > Sordariomycetes > Sordariales > Chaetomiaceae > Chaetomiaceae sp. PF1801. The sequence continues at coordinate 12,841 of JAMAKQ010000060.1, forward strand.
CCTCCTGCGCCACCGTCCCCGCCGCGTTACCGGCGACGACGTCCTCGCCGACGGTGCTGGTTATGGTGATGATAGCGTGGTGGAGCTCGACAAGGTCGACATCGAGCCCGACCCGGAAGCCGAGCATTACGCGGCTCGCCGCAAGGCCATCGGTAGGGTATTTGGGGGATGGGATTGCGGCTGGTGCGAGCTTCCGCCGGGCGGCCAGCGCATCTTTGGGGCGTGCCGGCTGCCGGCGCGGTATAACAAGGCTCTCGTTGCGGGGGAAAGGTACGAGCTGCTCTGCGCGGGAGCCGACGGGATCATGTGGACGTGGGGAAGTCAGCGGGAGAACCGGGAGAAGAAGCTCGCGGAGGACGAGCTGCCGAGGCTGGTGATACCGGGTGGGAGTCGGCTGGGGTTTGTGGCGGAACGGGAAGCGGTGCCGTGGCCTCAGCGCGAGGAGTACGAGGCAAGGATGGGGTTTGCGGATGCAAATGAGGCCGAGTGGGAGTGGAGGGTGCGGCAGGCGTGGAAGGAACGGCATGCGTTTGACGTGCAGGTCAAGCCCTCTGAAAGAGTGTTTGTGCTGCGTCTCCCTCCTTGTCTTGGCACTGGGTTTCAGATCGTTTGACTGACGGTATGGTATATGACAGACCAGGGACGCCCAAACTTGTCGTGACGCTGGACTGTCCTCCGACCCTGACCTTGCACAGCTCTCACCCCGGCAGCACCTTTGAGGTGCAGATTGTGGTAACTTACGACGCCCCGGCGTGCGAGCGGCCCATCACATTCCACACATATGACATCAACCCTTACATGCTTTCTGCGCGGAGCGAGCGCGAGGGCTATGCCCTTTACAGGCATTGCGGCTTGTCTGAGCCCGGCGGTGAGCAGGAATGGGAGATCTATGTGGATGAGGAGGCGGACTGTGGCGCCTACGCGGTGTTCGATGCGCCCGATATCAAGGTGTCTGTTCGGCAGGACGACGACTTCGTCAGCCTGCGTCCAGGGGAGTCCTGGACGACTACTTACACACTCCAATTGTTGAGCTGGTCACAGCTCGGCGACGACGTAAGGGACGGGGACGTCTTTCGGTACCAGTTCAAGGGGACGGCTGGGTGGACTGGTGGGACTGGGGTCATATCGAGAATGAGCACGTGGAGACGCTGGTTACCCTGCCGTGCTGGAGGGGCCGGGTTGTTGATCCCGCAGATAATGGAGGGCGGCCGAAGTTGGTTGTGCCGGCTGCAAAGCCTGTCGAGTTTCGAATTATCGGCTAACCGATTCGACCCAACAAAGGCTCTGTCTCATCGCCATCGTCCGCGACGCTTTGCGCGCCGTTCCCACTGAACACAAACCGAAGCAAGACTGCTTGGCCAGCAGCAAATATACCGTCGTTGACGGTGTGCCACGAAACCGTAGAAAACCAGATCAAGGCAGCCCGGGTGAGTGATTCGTATTCCCTCGGTCCAGGCCAAGGTAGCCGGGCAAGCCATGAGATGGCCACCAAGGCAAAGACAACGGCCTGCAGACCCAAGCCGACTGTGCTTAGCGGGACCGGTGGTGATCCAGGGGGTCGGGATCGGACCTCCCGCGCTTGCAAAAGCACAGCGGCGATGCAGAGGACGGTGGTGGCGGGGACGACGTAGAACATGTGCATGCCCGTAAAAAGCGCGGGCATCCATGTGTCGCGTTCTTCGGGATGCACCCAGGTCCCAAATGCATAGAGGAACTCGGGAATGATGGAGATCAGGAGGTAGGCCAGGTAGATGACAAGCGCAGCGACGTGGCGCCCGAGATTCTCTGGCGAAAGCTTTGAGGACAGTGAGAAACTGCAACGACGGCACACCTGGATCAGTCAAGGACTCAAAGCCAGTGTAGATTGGTGCAGAGACTTACATGACGAGCCACATGGCCCAAACCACGGCGAAGTGGGCGAGGTTGATCCAGTCGCCCCGACTCGGAGGATTGTGAACGAACCCCTCGGAGTCATGCCAATCCAGGACGACGACAAAGACAGAAGAATACTGGGTGAACTGCTCGGTCGCGCTGATCAGGTTGAAGAGCAGGTAGAAAGGAGAGATGCCCGAGCTGGTCCGACCTACGACGAGGAGCCCCAGTTGCGGCAGGAAGGAGACCACACTCAGAAACAGCAGAAGGCTGTGTCGGGGCAGCACGAGAGGAGCATGTTAACTACAATTCGGCGGAAAAGCGATGCAGGAGCAAGGACACGTACACCCGGCACCAGTCGGGCAGCTCGCCGAACAACATAGTGTCGTTATGCCCCATTTGCGAGGGTCAAGTTTGTTCAGCAAACGAGCTGAAGAGAGGGCAAATGGAGAAGCCGAGTCCTGGTCTGCAATCTCAATGGTAGGGACACTAAGCTTCCAGGTCGTTCAAGTTATGAGAATTGAGAGAGAAGCCAACCTGGACCCTTCCATCTTTGCAACATCACGACACAGTCCTAACCGAGGAACTGAACTGGGGTTGAGTGTCTCGCAGCCTGGTGAGCTGTGGAGCCCAAGTCCGACCCTGGGTACATTACATAAGCTGAGTACTGAAATGATGTCGTTTGGATGCACGGCTTTGTTGGCCAAGTCGTCGGCGGTGACCGTGTGCTTTGAGATTCCAAGGGTCCCGGAATGCGCGCCGAAATTTCAGTTTACACCATTCCCGTTCCCGAGTCTGTCGAGGACTCTTTCCGTTGTCGTCGAGCTGGAGTGGGGCTTGACCAAGGCAAAAGCTTCCAGCTCCTTCCTGTTCTCACGTTTGTTTGCTCGGTGGAGATGATGACCTCGAACGGGAACCTGGAACGGCGCTGCTCCCACAATGCAACCAACAAATTTCCAGGTTCCATGTTGCTGGGCAAAGCACACCCCTGGCAAATTCGCCCTGCGCCGTGCCGTGCAGCTTGCACCCGGTGGGCCAGTGCTCAGCTGGGTTAATCTGCCGGTTTCCACAGGAATGTGAATTTGCTCCTGCTTGACTGCTTCTTGCTCCCGGCACTCCGGCCTCGACAAGCTGTCCAACTCCCTCTGTTTTTCCCCCGCCTGATGCGCCGGCGCCTGTGTCTCGAATAGAGTGGCCAGCCGGAAGCCAGTCTGACTTTTCGGCATTGTGCAACTTGCCTGTGGCCGCCGTCAAGTCCTTTCCAAGGAACTGGTCCAGTCCTCCCTCGTTCACGGCGGTTTAGGCGCCCGGTGCCAGGGCCCGTCCAATCACCCAGACCTCGACTCTCCTGCCTCGAGCTCCCTCCACCAACAACCACCGAACGTAGTCGACTTCTTGCATGCATCCAAGCCACTATCCCGGCAATATGTTGTCGTCTCCGTTAAAGAAACAGCCCGAGGCTGTGGCGGATCGAGTGCTCAAGAGGGCCGAAGTCAGCAAGGTACGACTTCTCTCTCCCTTGACAGGGAGGGTCTGATGCTGACAAGGCTCACTCCGCCCCAGATGGCCCGGAGGTTACAGAACCGTCTCGCCCTCGCCCAGTTCAAGACAAAACACAACCTGGTCAACGAGACACTGGACACAATAGAGCCCAAGTTCGAGCAAGAGATGCGCCGCAGACGGCTGCAGGACGGCGACATCCTGTCCGACTCGTCCTCGAGCGCCTCCGACCTCCCATACCCCTCGAGAGCCCTCATGAGCTCGCCGCTCAAGGCTCCGCTGTTTTCGGATGCCATTGGGTCCAGCAACGGCAGCACCGGGCACAGAAAGCGTACCTACTTGGCTTCTTTCGAAGATACCTTTTCGAGCCCAAGCAAGCGGTTCCGGCAGTCCCCAACCGCGCACAGATCCTTCTCGAGCAGCCACCACCACTTCACCCAGTCGTCACCGATAAAGCCGCGGCGGCAACAGCACTTTACAACGTCAGCCGGCCCAGATCTGTCATTCTACTCGGGGTCGAGGCAGATCAGCGACGCCCTCGCCTCGACGAATTACGCCGCCAATTCGGACGACGAAGACGATCTGCCCACGCACTCGTTCCACACCAGCCATATCCGGGTCTCGCTGCCCCGCACACCACCGATGCGGAGCCGTGCCTTGATGAAGAAGCCCAGAGACAGGCAAGCAGCGAACGAGTCCAAGACTGGCGAGGAAGGGGCAGACTTGCTCCTTTACCTGGCAGCATCGCCCTCGCCTGCGAATCCGCCGCGGATCAGGATGGACCCCCCGTCGACGCCACCGCAAAAGAGTAACAAGTTGGCGCTGCCTTCGTCCATGATGACCACGCCCGGCGGCGGGAACCCATACCCCGCCACGCCCGGCCTCGGCTTCGACTTTGCAGAGTTCTTGCACATGACGCCCAGTCCGGCGCAGAAGCCGTGGAAGACACCTCTGGCCGGCGGCAAGACGCCGCGAAGTGCGGCCAGGAGACGACTCACGTTCGACGACCTGCCGTCCTGAGGGAACCTATCAACCTTTTATACTCAAGCAATCCGAGCTTCACCGGGATTTACTTGCTGTCTACACCACCCCTATTCGGTCTCATATTCCCTACTGTTTCCGCTACCAACCAGGCGTCAAAGCCCGCCTTCCGATACCTTTGTCCGATATCTGGGATTGTCTCACCTGTTTCACCGCCCTTTTGAGTCTACCTTTGGAAGCATCGGCGTTCCGGTTGTTACCCCTATTCCCTAATCTCGCCACCTCGAGACTGTCAACACCAACACCCACCACCACCCACGCACCACCTTGTTGTCAACATCACTTCAAGATATCACCGAGAATATGTCTGAGCACACCCTCCGGTTTCGACACACAATTCCCTTTGTTTACGACTACTTTTGCCTCGTGTTGGCTTGGGACAGGATTTCAGTTGGCTTTTGTACGACATTGGGCACGGAGCTTTGGCAAGGAACTTGAACACCGAGTGTACGATGAATGAGGAGGAAGAGAGACAGAGCGCGGATGCAGGCACCACACCACCGCCCACCCGTCCACCGCCGGAAAGGGCTCTCACAGAGGATTGGGAGTTCAAAAACGAGCGACAGCAGCAGAAAGAGCAAGGGCGGGTTGGTGAAGAACCCTGGAACTGGTTGGAACGCGGGGATATTGCGCGCCGCGTTCGTCGCATTCCTGGGTTGGTTGGAGACAAGGAGCTTGAGTGGCTGCAGACCAATCAGACTCGGTTGCGGAGGAACCCCGCGCCAGCGGGACGCGTGCCGCGACTTTTCCAGTCGGGTTCGCGTTTCGTGGGGCCGGGGGTCGGGGGAGCCAATCAGAGGGAGAGAAGGCGGGTTTGTGTGAGGTCACCTCCTGACGACTTTGGGAGCTGAACCGGAACTCAGCTGAGGAGAGGCCTTTTGCTGACGTGGTCTGCCTTTCCTGCGGGAGGGATTGGGAGGGATTCGCGGTCATTGGAGAATGGCGATGCGTGAATGCATAACGCTAATATGGCGGTCAGGTATGCCTACCAAGGAAGTGTGTTGGCCTGCCATGGATGGGTTGGGTTGCTCCTGAACTTTGTACATATCACCAGCATTGAGCGAACAAACCAAACAATTGTGTGCCCACTTGCAGATGATTGAGGGAGCTCAGGGTGAGTGGGAAATAATCAATTCTCATTTGTGTGCAGGTAGAAATGCTGGTCAAGCGAGCGTCGGGGTATCCTTCATCTCATTCATCATCCGTCCATTGATACACTCCCTTGAGAGAGACCTCCATCCTCGCATCAAGAATTGCTTTCCTTTTCTGTCCCTTCAGACGGTAGCCATCGTCGGGCAACCAACCTGGCGAGTCGCCCATCAGCTTGAGCCGCGCATGAGAAGGACAGTGAAGGCAGACCGTACCTTTTGTACATAGCCTTTGAAGCCGGTTGCTCAACTGCCTTGTCGCGCGGTACATCCGACGGCATTTCGCAGGCCCAGAATCTCCAGTGCAGGAGCATAACTGAGCTAAGTTTCCAAAGCCAGCCGCTTCCCGTCCCCACCGTCTCGACCTCGGTCGAGTTGTGTGATGGGTGAACCATGAAACGAGCACAACACGAAAAACAAAAAGCCCACCCACCATCCCATAACGCCCATTCCATCCAAGACCTCCCAAGCAACCGCAGCACATCATCACATCACATCATGTCGGCACATCAACAAACAAAGTGAGAGAGAGAGACATCCAGTTTTACATCGCCTTCCCGACACTCCCCAAACTCCCGCCACTCGTCCTCCTCCCACTCTCATTCCCACTCCCACTCCCATTCAAAGCCTCCTCCCGCTCCCTAACAAGCCTCTCCCTCCACCCCTGCACGCCCACCCCATTCCCGTCCGGCAGAACTCCCCATCCCTGACCCTGACTCTGCCCCTGCCTTTGACCCTGACCCTGACCCTGAGCTTGACCTTGAACTTGCGTCCTAGAAGCAGCAGGCCCGACATCCGGCCCAGGGTCACTCCACTCGCCCATACTCTCCACGGCGCTCAGCACGCTGATGCCGGAGGAGTATTTCGAGTATTTGGAGTAGCGCGAGCTGTTGAAGGACTCTGCGCGTTCTCTTCTTACTGCTGATGTTGATGTGCGGGCTTTGGTGGGGCGGTTTAGACCTCCCGCGTCTGTGTCTGCCGCTGGTACTGAACTGCTTCTGTTGTTGTTGTTGTTGTTGGTGATGTTGGATGAGGCAGGGATGGGTTGGGCGGCTGCACCGCCCAGTAGCTCGGGCCGTTCAAGATCAAACGGGTCCGAGCGGAACTTGGTTCTCTGGTTGGCGGTTGTCGTGGTCGCGAGCGTGGCTAGGGATCCCGCGCTGTCGCGGTTTGTTGGAGGGTAGTTGCTGTAGACCTGGCGGCGAGCGGTAGCGACGCTGTTGCTGCGGGAGCGGCGGATGTCGGCTACGTAGGTGGCGGGTTTGGGCAGGGCAGGGTCGCGGATGGCGTTGCTGTCGCTGAAGGGGTTGCCTGTGGTGCTGCTGGCGACGGCCAGAGGCGCGGGTTTGGCGGAGATGTGGGCGATGGCGTTGGCGTCGCTGAAGGGGTCGTCGCTGCCGAAGTTGAGGTTGAGACCGCTGAGGAAGTTGTCGGCTGAGCTGGTGCTGCCGCCTTTGGCGCGTGCCATGCTGGCCCGCCGGCGCTGGGCTTCGCGGTCCAGTTCCGGGTTGTCCATGTTGAGCAGGGTTAGGAAGTCGGGCTGCGAGCGGGAGGCGGGCCTCTTTTCCTGTGCGTCGCCACTGGGTTTCTCTCCAGCGTTCTTGTCCCGCCGGCTGAACTTCGTCCCGAAACCGGACCACCAGTCTCTCAGACGATCCTTGGCCGTCGGCTCGGCGCCGATGATGCCCGAGTTTGCACGGCTGTGGGTGCTCTTCGGGTCGATGAACTGCGAGGTGCCCCGGTCCAGATTCACAGACGGGGCAGTCCTATTCCGGATGTGCCCCCGAATCTTTTTGATATTTTGGCCCAGCGCTGCCCTGAACTTCTCCGTCACTGGCGTCGGCCCAATACTCCCGCGAGTGATGACATAGCCCCCTTTCTCGTCGCGATCATAGGATGGCACCAGATCGAGGGGTGTCAGAAGGGTGCTCCTCCGCTTCCGCAGCATCCGACGCCTCCACCACCAGATAAAGAAGGCCAGGACGCTGATGGCGACGACACCGCCAATGACGCCGCCGGCCACTGCCACAGTCGACTGAACCGCATTGTTGTTCAGGGTGGGGATTGCGGTCAAGCCCGGATCTGCTGACGTCGTTGCTGTCCCCTCCGGGACCGGTGTGTCGGTTGGCGTCTGCGGCAGGTCGAGAGTAGTCAGGAGAGGCGTCGCTGCTGGCTCCTTGGGCAGATCAGGAGCCGAGGTCTCGGCGGATGGCGGGTCTGATGAGACGGCTGGGGTATCTGCCGCCGGGGCTGTTACGCTGCCATCAGCTTGACTGCTCTGTGCTTCAGACGTTTGTGAAGAGGCCACGTCTGCAAAGGCAGTGAAAGGCTTGGGGGTAGCCCTGGACGTGGCGGGCACCGCGGCAGGGAGAGATGTTGACGGGCGTGCTGAGGAGCCTGACTCACTGTCCTGAGCCTGCGCTATCCGCACCGAGCCAGGGGGAGTGCTTGTGGTGGTGGTGACGAAGGAGGAAGGCGTCGTACTTGTTGAACTCTGCTCGGTGACGGTGTCAATCTCTGCGACGGGCGCGGCCGCCAGCGCCGTCGTACGGTTCACAGCCGTTGTTCTGACTGAGCTGGTTGTTGTGGTCGTTCTGGCGGCGCTAGAGGTGTCGCTGCTCGCGCTCGCCGGCACCGCTTTCACTCTCGGAACCGCCGTACATCGCCGTCCGCTGATGGTGGTCAGGAAGGCCCCCGACGGAAGACTACTTGACGCCATCGTCCGCTCTCAGTCCCAGTCTCGTAACCCAAGTATTTTGCGAAACCAGTCGCTGCGAAGGAAGAGATCAAAGTACAAGCATAAGTGATACAAAGAAGCAAATAGAAGGATGGCCGCTGGGGCCGTCTAAGTCATTGCGGAATCATCAAGATTCCTGAAGAGGAAGAAGAGGAAGACTCCTAGAGTCCTATCGAGACGACAAGCAAGAGAGTCCGGCTAAACTCAGCGTCAGAAACTCATGGTGACGGTTGGTGAGACAGTCACGAGTAGGGGGAAGGAGGAGAGAGCCAGACTGGCGACCTGAGAACTCGAAGACGTCGCAGAGGACAGAAGGGGGAATGCCCGCGGCGTGGCAGGACACAGATGGCATCCAGCGTCGAACCACCGACTGCGACTTGATCAACACGTTCCCGCGGCAGCATGCCCAAAACGGGCGACTTCTGACGTGCAGCACGGGCAGTAGGGCGGGTGGAAGTCGTTTGATGGGCCGAAGAGGGGGTCGGCGAAAGCCGCCATTGGCTGCGAGCACCCAGAGAAGACTCGGCACCCGAACCGATTCCCACAGAGGTTCCCGTCGTGGCGTTGAGGCTCTTGCCAGGGGCTTCTGCAAGTGTTGCCGTGGAAGGGGGGCTGATCCCTGTCCTGCGACGCTTCTGAGGCAAATGTTGCGGGGCATGGAGATCCCCGACAGTGGAGTTCCCTTGTGTTCGCCATCAAGGTTGATGAGAGAATGTGGTGTCTAGAGTCGGCGGAGAAGGCATGCTTGCGTTCGTCATCGTTCTCTGTATTCATGACTGATGCGATGAACCTGCTCAATTGCAGCTGTTCGAACCATCCGTCCAAAATTCAGGAACATCGCCAAATTGGAAGAGTGGCAGTTTTGAACCCCCGAGTTTTAGCGACCAGGGGCATCCAGCCGTGCGTGTTTGAGCGATCCCCCGAAACAACGTTACCTGAGATGTCGCCTCGTGCCAGAAACGACGGCAGGCAGACTGTTACTTCGTACCGGTCAGTCCGCTTTGCCCAGAAAGAAAGAAGCATGTTGCGGAGTGAAATGGGACGACCGAAAACCAGTTGTTGCATGCTCTGGTGTTGATGTGCGTTGCCAAGCGCTGAGGGGGCATTCGGCGACCCAATGGTGACGGGCATTGTATCTCGTATGAAGTAAACATCTTGGGTCTCGACAACGGTATCGATGGAAGAGGTCCGATTCAGAACTTGCAAGCTGGAATGAATGCAGCTGGAAGCAAGAGGCAACCTGGAAGGTACCCACCCGTACCTCTCTGATTCTGCAGGTGCTGCCGGCGCTCCTCCCCGAGAACGACCCCAGCCCCGGTCCGGTTCCAGTACCAGGGTTGCACGCAGCGGTCCACTGCGGTTCTCAAAGCCGCTATCGATGCAATGCCAGCGAACCTGGAATGTTGTTTGGCTCCATGCCCCGCTCCCTTGCAACCACAGCTCCTCCAACTCGCGGCGGCAGCCCCTGACGCCTTTGACTGTTCGCCTTTTCCTCGCTGTTCCCAAAGGCGACAGGTTTTGAGCGGCAAAGGTTCAGCCAAGCGCGGCCCTGCTGAAGAAGACTTGCGCTGCCTGTGGTCAGGGCAGTTACCGTATCCCGCCAGAAACACCAAGGTGTTGTACCCTTTACCTCGCCGGATTCCTACCGTTCCCCGGCCACCTCCCGAACGAGTCCCGAAACACGATCGATCGTTGTCCGCCGTTTCCATTCAGCCTCAGCCATTTCCCCATTGCGGAAACGCACGGCCTGGACAATACCGATCAGGACTGCACCTCACTTTCACTTGACCGGTCAGCCAGCCCGCCAATCTCGAGTCAGGAGTCAGAATGTTCGGCAATCTCAGCTTTATGCGTAAGTGGAACCTCCTTTCGTCGTCCCATCTTTCCCACTTCACTTTACCCCGCGGGATACCAAGGCTCTGGATCGGTGTGGAACCTGAGATTTGACCTATGAGCCTCACTTCACAAGTTCACACTGCCCCTGGCCTCATCGAACGCCGTCATCCATCATATGTGCCACTACTGGCGACGCTTGACTGGCCGTTGTTCATCTTGCTTGACCTGCTGTACCGCTGGCATCGTCCTGCTTATGCGGCAGCTGGCTGTTGTTTGATAAACATCCCGCTGTTCGCGTGATCGTCCTCGATGCCGGCTGGGGCCGTGGTTGCCCCTCCCTTCTCTGTCTCTGGCCGTGTTCTAATTGGATGGTCTAGTCCCTGCTTCGGCAGTGTCGAGGGAGCCGCCAAAGGACGTCCCACCGCCGACCCCTATCAACTTCCCCCGGTGTTATCCGCAAGTCTCGGACAATGATGCGCCGAGTGCTGGGGCTCCAGGCCCCGACAAGCCCGCAAAGCCGCTCACGTCGCTTCTGCAGAGCATTGTCCGGCCGAGCGAGGTCCGGACTGAGCACCTGGAAGCCCTTGGGGTCCACGTCGTCCCGGATGCGGCTCCGGACCAGTTGATTCCGGACCCGGCATTCATCCCCGACTTTGAGGCTTGGCATGCCCTGTCGGCCGACGATGTCCATGCCACCAACGAGAGCACGCGGAAACGGCTCAACACGGGCAACCTGTCGCCCGGCTGCCAGACATATTTGGAACGTCAACGGGAGCTCTCCATCCCAAACGAAGCCGCCTACCGGACGATCCGCAGGATGCCTGCCCCAAAAGGCCAGCAGCAAGCACGCCTGGGGAATGCCTACGAGTTCTACCGCCATCTGGAGCTGTTCTCTGCTTTTTGGGAAGACACGTCGAAGCCGCCCGCCGCTGAGCCCAAACCCGACCAGGACAAGGAAGCCAACGGCGAGAACGGAGCTGCTACCGCCGAGGGCGACAAGGCTCCGGAAAACGACCCCAATGCGGTGAGCTTCTACCGCACCGGTGCCGGCCACCAGATGCCCGTCGACTACCGCCAGAACATGATTACAGCCTTTCTCAAGCTGGTGACGTACGATTTCACATGCAACGTGTCGGCGCCTCGCACCGAGCCGCGGCTCCACATCACATCCAAGACACCCAACGGCTCGACGCGCAGCTCCTACTTCACGTCAGGATGCACGTTCATTTTCCGGAGCCCCAACACGCGCGAAGCCGCCCGCGCGGGCATCGTCGAAGGGCCGGTGGCGGCCGTGAGCGCGCGCCACACCACCTCTTTCCCGCCGGCAGACTCTGCCTCGTCAGGCACGGACCTCGAGTCGACGCTCGACCTGGCCCGGGAGATTGTGGCGGCGCTCATCACAGCGCAGCACCGCGCCCGCGAGGGCCGCGTCGAGAAGCGCATCGGCGAGAACGCCTGGTGGTGCACCAAGCCACGCTGGGGCGGCGGCCCCGGCGGGCCCATCGGCCGCGAGGTGGAGATGCTCTCGGGCGGGGACGAGACAGTCGGCGACAAGGACGCACCGCCGCCATCCCTATCCTCCTCCTCCTCCTCACCATCCCCATCATCAAAACCAGACCCCACAACCCTCATCCCACGACGACCCTACCCCAACCCCGTAGCGCGCCTAGCAGCAAACGGCATCATCTCCATCAGCACCAGCACCGGCAGCAGCAGCGGTGGTACCTCAGGCTCCTCCAAAGGCGCCAAACGCCTCAAGAAATCAGGCAACCACCCCATGTACGACAACTACCGCATGATCCGCCCTCCCGCGGCCACCTGGGACCGCAAGACGCGGTACGAAGCCATCGGCCGCGCGCGCGGGGCCGATTATGACGATATCTTTGTTGTCAGCGCGCTGCTGCACCATGTTAGTATTGTGAGAGTGAGGGTGCCGGATCGGTTGTTGGCTGTTTTGGCTGGGGAGGCATCAGAAGAGGATGATCAGATTGGGGGTGGAAATGGGAATGGGAATGGGGATGGGAAAGGGGGCAGGAAAAGCTGGGGACGGCTCGAGGTGTGGAGGAGTCCGTGGTTTGATTTCTTTCAGATTGAGGAGCGGGTGAAGGCTATGCAGCTTGTTTGGTGCATGATGGCGTGGATGATGCGGGAGCAGCCGGTGCAGCAGGATGGGGATGGGGGGAGTCAGCAGCAGCAGCAGGGGGATGTGAAGATGACGGGGGTGTAGGTGGCTCGTGTCTCGAAGATCCTCCGGCGGGTGTCTGGGTTGTTGCGGCGGTTGCGATGCTGTGCGGGATGTTTGGGGATTGCGGGGGTGTAGTTGGCTCAAGTTTCTAAACTCTTCCGGCGAGTCTCTGGGTTCCTGTGGCAACTACGACGCTGTTGGGACGCGGGATTGGAAGAGAAGGGGGGCTGGTGGTGAGAGTTCAAGTTGGTGATTTTTTCAGCTGCCTCAGCTGCTACGACGTTGGCACGGTTGGGGTCAGCTTGCTCAGCTGGCAGGCACACGCATTGCATTGCATTGGCCATATGGGACATTTCTGTCACTTTACATAGAACTGGGGGCCATGAAAATGAATGTCTTTTGCCACTCGAGTGGTCTTCAAGACGACGAGGATGTTTGAAGATGTCAAGGTTGGAGCTTGATATTGGCCCAAGCTCCTTCTCTCAGCCCCTGCTTCGTTTTGAAGCTGTGACTGGCTCAGGATACGATTCAGCAGCCCCACTTCTACGATCACAAGCCGTTGTCCAATCGAACGTCTCGACCTAATTTACGGCGCTAGCTGTTTTGGGACTTACACTACGGATACACCGACCGACGTGGTTGCTTTTGCACCTCTTTGCCATGTGGTGTTCAGGGGAGGAATTCTACTTGGACCTGATGGAGCAGCGGCTGATGAAAAGTTTGTTCAGCTTTCGTCAGTGTACGTTTTAAGTGCAGATGGCCAACGCGAGATCTCGGATATTTGCAGGTTTATTCGGTTCGACAGTCGCCGGAGGTTGAAGCTGAGAGAACTGACTGAACTCTGGAAGGCAACGCCGAGCCTTGGCTTGTCAGAACTGTTTTTTTCCGAAGGTCGGCCTTTCGGGCTGTTGCGGGTCTAACAAGGCCATGTTTTTCGGCCTTCTGGCGTTTCAAGGCTCGCTTTTTGGCCGTTGTTTCGATACACGTAGCCGGCCGAGGTCGGCCTGACGGCGGCCACGTTGGGGGCAATTTCATCCAGGTCTTTCAGCTGCCCAATGGAAGTGGCAAACGCACAGCATACAGTTCAAGCCAGCTGAGAGCAGCTGAGTTAACCCGAGAGATGGTGATCTCGGCTGCATAGATGCGAGATCATCATGAGCACGCGCTGTTCATGTCGCTTGGCGGCAAAGCAAATGGAAGTGCAAGCAAGACGGGACGATCTCTGTGTTCGGTTTCTTGTTTCGGTCGGGAATCGGGATCCGCAGGCCACATGGCTTGGCCCGACCTGACCCACCACGCGTGCCCAATCGCGCCAGCTGACGGCCGCTACCCCACCCCCGGCTCAGCGCCTCATTCCAGCCCACGATCGGCTGCCAGCTTCCCAAAAGTCCTCTCGAAGCTCACCCTCGCCCAAAGTCGAGACCCCCACCCGACCACCGAAGAAGCTTTCATCTGCGCCTCAACATCCCGCCTCGAGCATCCCAATCTTGCGGGCAGCGGGCCGTCAAACATCCCGGCAAAGCATCCTTGGAATCAAACCAAAGCTTTCCCTGCAGGTCCGTGTTCAAAGTGAGTTGACATTCCACACCCCCGCGGACCCAGGCTCCTCAGCCCTTGAACCGATCTCCCGCCAGCGCTCGACGTAACCCAACCATTGGTCCAGCCCTTGGCGATACCTAGCTGACCCTTGACCGCTCTGCCGGATCCTCGGCCGCTTTTTTCTGCCGTGCGTTTCGGTCTTCTGCTCATCTAGATGCCTTTCCCGCCGTGATTTTTCCTTTCTGTATCTGTGTTGGGTGTTATGCTCATGATCGGCGCGGCCCGATAGACTCGACGTCCAATCCCTCGATCTGCTCCTCCTCAAATCGAATTCCGATCTCCCCTCCCCGCTTTACTCCACGCTTCGGACCCCTTCCCGCATCACCTCGACTACCGATCGCGCCTTATAATCCGAAACACCGTCCGAGTTATTATTATCTGCCGTCTGCGCCGTGCTTCTCAACACCCGCCGCTCGACGCCGCGCCTGTCCGCCCCGCGAGGCCTTCTTCGGCCGCTCGCCTGTCTGACCGACCCGCCCTCGCTCCGACCCGATCCTGTTGTCGACTGTCCGTCCGGATATGTCTGGATACCCTGGTGCGGGTTATAACGCTGGTGGATACGCCCCTCCGCCACAGCAGCAATACGGATACTATCCGTACGTGCAATCAGCCTTGCACTGCTCAACATCAAGAGCTGACTTTCTGTCTTGAAAGGCCCCAACCCCAGAACTACGGCTACCAGCAGCCCCCTCCACCCCAAGGCCCCGGCTATGGCTACCAACAACCACCGGCCCCGGCCTATGGCTACCACCAGGTTCGTCCCACGAGCCCTTGACCTAAGATGTCGCAGGCTAACTCCCTGCCAGCCACCACCCCAGGGCTATCACCCTCCGCCGCCGGCCCCTAATAACTACGGGAGACCTGGTGAGCACGACCCCGCCATGCAGCAAAAGAGTTCCCTCCACTGACGAACCGCAGCCATGCCCACAGTGAACTCGAACTCGTACGTCCACGGAAACCACAGCGCCCCGCCGCCTCCGCCCCAGGCAACCCAGCACTATGGGCACGGATCATACGGCTTCGCCTTCCAATACTCGCAGTGCACGGGGCGCCGGAAAGCCCTGCTGATCGGCATCAACTACTTCAACCAGCGCGGCCAGCTCAGGGGGTGCATCAACGACGTCCGGAACATGTCGGCCTACCTCGTCGAGAACTTTGGCTACAAGCGCGAGGACATGGTCATCCTCACCGACGACCAGCAGAACCCCATGAGCCAGCCGACCAAGCAGAACATCCTGAGGGCCATGCACTGGCTGGTCAAGGACGCGCGGCCAAATGACTCGCTTTTCTTCCACTACTCGGGTGAGTTCAAGCTGTTCTGTGCTGGATGTACAACGCAGGTCTAATTCTGTCAGGCCACGGCGGGCAAACAAAAGACCTCGACGGCGACGAAGAAGACGGCTACGACGAGGTCATCTACCCGGTCGACTTCCGCCAAAACGGGCACATTACCGACGACGAGATGCACCGCATCATGGTGCGCCCCCTGCAGGCGGGCGTGCGCCTGACCGCCATCTTCGACTCGTGCCACTCGGGCACCGCCCTCGACCTGCCCTACATCTACTCCACCCAGGGCATCCTCAAGGAGCCCAACCTCGCCAAGGAGGCCGGCCAGGGCCTGCTCGGCGCCGTGTCGGCGTACAGCCGCGGTGATCTCGGCGGTGTGGCGAATAATATCATGGGCTTCTTCAAGAAGGCGAGCAATAGCGAGGATGCGTATGCGAGGTCCATGGCCGTCAAGACGTCGCCCGCGGATGTGGTCATGTTTTCGGGGAGTAAGGATGATCAGACTTCGTGCGTGGCCTTTTTTTTTTCGTCCCTTTACCATCTATCTCGTGCTATAGATATTGACTTCCGACAGAGCCGACGCAACAATCGCCTCCCAGGCAACAGGCGCCATGTCGTGGGCCTTCATCACGGCCCTCAAAAAGAACCCGCAGCAGAGCTACGTCCAGCTGCTCAACAGCATCCGCGACGAGCTGCAGACCCGCTACACCCAGAAGCCCCAGCTCTCGTGTAGCCATCCTCTCGGTAAGTTCCCTAAACATGGTGCAAGAGATGAGTAGATTAAATGTGTTTGTGCGGTTTCGGCTGACTTGTTCGTGTCATGGGCGGCTTTCATGGGCGAGCAGATACCAATTTGTTGTTTGTCATGTGAGGGTGTACATACAATCAACAAAACCGTCAATTCAACCGTTTCATCGCCCGCTTCTTGTTTGGATGCTGTTTCGGGAGGAATCCTACGTATAGTTATTGGGATGGAGTTGGTTTGAGTTCATCTTGGGAAAGCGCGGGACGGGACGGACGGTATGGGATGGGCAGGGTTGGGGCATGACCGACATGATACTTTTCATCAGTCTATATATCGGGCGGTTGGTCGACCGTCTCATTAGTTACCATGCTCGCGAGGCAGCTGGTCGCCAAGTCGCTCGCTTGTGTATGATGGGTCATTGGATGGGCAGGTGTTGGCTTGTGTGTTTCAGGAGGCTATCTGATTTCGGCCTTTGAGCCTGTGTTGGGTTGAAGGGAGGAATAACCGTGGAGTGGAGTTACAGCGATGAATCGGATAGCGAAAATGCATTCTTCCTTGTTGCATAGGCTACGATATCATCACCGCCGCCCTTCTTGAGTGGTTCTCGACTCAGTCTAGCTGGCGACTTATGACGCCCAAGGTATTTTCCCTTTTCAGGCAGCCTCTTCGCGGATCTGAGAGACCACAAGCCTAAACTGAGAGTTAATGACATTGGTGATGCATGAGCTATCGGTACCATCTCGCTGAGTGTGGGAGACGAAACTGCAGGGCGGATACACTTCAGAATTCTCGGCCCTGGGCGAGGTGACCAGCCATGCAAGTAAATAAACAATGAATTCAACCCTCGTGCAACTACCTGACAACCGCCCTTCCCATGTGCAATTTGACCTCATGCCGTTGTCGCCAACCAGCTGAACAAGGAATGCCCAAGATACCGTGCCGTTGACCTGTCTACCCAGACCGGACCTCGACCCAAAAACATCATGATAGCGAGAGTAGAAAAGAAAGACAAAACCAAGCCGCCCATGCCACACCAACCATACACCCCGATTGCCCAGCACCAGCAGTAACAAGAGGAACTGGACTAGACCTGCTCATCCCCGATTCAAAACAGAACCCAAACAAGCCAGTCCATCCAACCCAGCCCTTTGCTTTGCAACACGGAACGCCAGACCCGATACTCAAACCAACTGAATACACAAGAGTGCCCACACACCAGAGCTCTACCCATCCCACACATACCTATACCCCTCTCGGCCGTTATCCGTCCAAACAGCCAACCCATTTCCAAACAAGCCCACGGAACACGAAGAACGACAACAAAATTCAAACCCCAACATCCACCTCCCCCCTCCTCCTCTCCCCCCCACTCCCACTAACCTTCCGCGCAACCTCCGCCCGCCACTGATCCCGCATCACGCGTATCCGTTCCTCCCTCTGCATCCCGTCATAGCACAGCGCCAGCTTCTGCCGCACCCTGTCCTGTTTCGCCCACTGGCGCGCGCCGATCTGCATGCGCACGATGCACCGCACTGCGTGCAGTGCTAGGCGGAGGTTGGTTCGTGCGTTTCTTGGTTGCCTTTGCTGCTGTGGTGCTGGTGTCTGTTGTTGTTTGGTGGATGACCGTGATTTGGATTTGGAATTGGGTTGTGGCTGGTGGTGGATGATGGGGAGGTGCTCGTGGTTTTTGGAACGGGCTGACGAAGAGGAGGAGGAGGAGGGCTTGATCTCTGCGCGGATGCGGTTGATGATTGCCAGGTCGGCTTTGTTGCTGTTTGAATTCGGTCAGTAACAATCTCGGGTAAGAACTGGGAGAGTAGCGAGGAAAGACATACCATGCGTCGCGGACCTGGATCTGCATCATCAGGTACTGCTTCGCGTACGCCGCGTCGCTGCGCAGCTTGGCCTCGCGGTCCCAGCACGCCTTGAGCCACTCCATCTGCATCACCATGCCGCGGATCTCCTTCTCGTGCCGCTGCTCGGCCGCCTCGGCCGCCCGGATGATGGCGTCCGTATCGACGCCGTGCTTGCCCGCCTTGGAAGCGCGGACGAGTGCACGCTCCTCGTTGGCGGCGGCTGCCGCGGCAGCAGCGGATTTCGCCTCAGCAACCGCCTTGTCCTTTTCGCTCTTGAGCTTCTTCAAGTCCTTGTGCATCTTCTCGGCACTCGCCCGGTACGCGGCCCTCTCGCTGCGCGCGCGCTCGAGCTTCTTGCGCAGCGACGACTCGACGTCCATCAGCTCCTCGAGCGCCTCGCGGTGCTCGCGCAGCTCGCGATCCAGCTTGTCGGCCGTCAGCTGCGACTCGCGCAGCATCTTGTGCAGGTCGCGGCGTTCCTCTGCCGACATCTCGCTGGTGCTGCTGTTCATGCTATGGCTGAGCTGGTCGCGCACAGCGGTAGCCAGCTCGTCCCGCTCCCGCTTGTACTTGTCGATCTTCTGCCGGTACTTCTTGAGGGTCTCCTCGTGTGCCGCGGCGGACTCCTCGGCGGCGGCCTGGGCGTCCTCGAGAGCTTGCTCCAGAACGAATTTCTCATCTTCGAACTCGTCGAGACGCTTTTGCAGCTCTCGTTCTGAGGCAGAGGCCTTGCGCTCAGCCTCGCGCAACGACTTCTTCAGGTCATGCACCGACTGGTTGGCGGTAGAGAGCTGGTGGCGGAGCTCAGATATCTCGGCCTTCTGGGCGGAACCCCCGTGAGAGGACGGCGAGCTCGCAAAGCGACCCACGGCAGCCTCGTGCGCCTTGCGCTCGAGTTCCGAGATCTGCTTCTTGAGCGACTTGATGGTCTCCTTCTGCGTCGCGTCATGCTTGAGCTGTTCGATCTCCTTCTTGCGGGCAGCAGAGAGCTCACGATGGAGCAGGGAGAGCTCGCTGTTCCCTTCGCCTGCCTGGACAGGGAACTGAGAGGCGGCCAGCTGCGTTTCGTAGTCCTCGACGCGACGTTCGAGTTCGCGGATTGTGCGTCGGAGAGCGGCTAGCTCGGTGTTGTCAGACGCTTGCCGCAGCTTTGTTTGCAGGTCGCGGACTTCGTCGTTGAGGCGGTCCTCCTCGGCGGCAGCCTTCTCGATCTCACGTTCCAGAGACTCCTCAACCTCCCGTCGCCGCTCGGCCAGGGCCTTGTTCTCTTCCTTGACCCGGCGCAGCTCGGCCTCCAGCTTCGTCTTGGCAACACGCAGGTCGATCCTCTCCTGGTCAACCCTGAATGTATCCTCTCCCTGCTCATTGAGCCGGGCGAGCTCCGCCTCAAGCTCGTTGCGCTCCGCCTTGATCTCCTCCAAGGAGCCACGAACAGAGCGCAGTTCCGCCTCCAAGCTTGCGGACCGGTCGTGCAGTGTCCGGCGCTCGTCCGTAAGCTTGGCGACCTTCTCATTAGCCTCGGCGAGCTGGGACCTGAGCCGAGCCACGCTCTCGCTGGTCTGCTTGGCGGATTCCTGGGACGCCTGAGCTGAATCGGCCTTGGCCCTAAGGGAAGCCAGTTGCTGTTTGAGCTGGTCGCACTCCTGATGGGCCCGGTCAAGCTCGAAACGGGCCTTCTCCGACTCCTCGTCGATGGTGGCCTGCAAAATTTCGACCTCGTCCTCGAGCGCCTCCACCTTCTCCCTTTGCCCGTCGCAGTCGAGCTGGGACTGACGGAGCTCGTCCCTCACGGTGGACAGCTCGCTGCGGAGATCCTCCAACATGGCTTGCCTAGAGCTCAGATCCTGCTGGAGCTGGTCGATCTGCGTGCGCATGACAGCCTCCTCCTTCTTGTGCCGTTCGGCCTCGCTCTTGAGGGCTTCCTGAAGCTTGGCCTCCTTGCTGGACAAGGCGCCCTCGGTATCCCGCAACTTGTCGATTGTGCGCTGGAGACCCGCAGCGCGCTCCTCGGCACGGTCCCGTTCCGCCTCCAAATTGTGGCGCTCCGATTCCCACCGCTCGCTGTCGTTGTCGTACAGATTGTCCTTCTCGCGGCACTCGGCTTGGAGGTCAGAAATCTCGTCGTTGAGTCTCTCAATTTCGCTCCGGAACTGGTTCTGAATGTCCCGATCGATATCCAGGGCGTGCTGGCGTTCCTTCTCCAGGCTCTCCTCGAGCTCGGCAACAGTCTTCTTCAAGTTGGAGACTTCACGTTGCAGAGAAATGGACTCGCTGGTTAGAGCATCGTGGCGGGTCTGCAGAAGAGCCTTCTCGTCGTTCCGCATATTGAGATCGGCCTGTGCCTGCTCCAACTTGGATTCGAGAGTCAACCGTATGTGCTCTGCCGAGTCGCGCTCTTGCCTGGCCTCCTTGAGCTGCCGCCTGATGTCTTCCACCTCCTTCCGCCATGAGCCATGGTCCTCCTCCAATCTTGCTTCCAGCGACAGACGCAGGCGTTCCGCAGAGTCGCGCTCCTCGCGGGCTTCCTTTAACCTAGCCCTCATGCCGTCCATTTCTCTTTGTTGAGTCGAGCGCTCTTCCTCCATGGCGGCGCATTCTTGACGAGCCTTGTCGACCTCGGATTGCAGCCGGGCAATCTTTTCCTCGACCTGGCGAGAGAGACCCTTCGTGACAACCGACTTGTTGGCCATCTCCTCCTGCAGCTCCTCCAGATCGGCCTCGGCGCGGTCCTTCTGTGAGACAGCATCCTCAAGTTTCTCTTTCATGTCGTCCAGCTGCTGCTCCAATCGCCGCACGTTGGCCTCCAGGTCTTCAATCGTGTCCCTGGCTTCCTGAAGTCGCTCGCCCTCCTGCGCCTTCTCCTCGAGCTCGACCATGCGCCGTTGCGTCTTTTTGAGTTGCTCCTCGGCATCGTCGACCTTCTCCCTCAGCTCTTCGATTTCGTCTTCGTGCTGGGTGATGACGTCGTCCTTTCGCCGGAGGTCTGCCTCCAAGTCGCCGATCTCGTCCTGGAGCTTCTCGATCTTGTCCTGCTCGTTTTCTTGGCTCTCAAGTTGCCGCTGGAGGCTGTCGATCTCGGCGTCCTTGTCCTCGAGCTGCTGCCGCAACCTCTCTAGCTCGGCTCGCTGGTTCTCGTCGGCGTACTTGCGCTTGGCCTTCTCCTGCATGTCGAGCAATTGTTGCCGGTAGTTCTCGAGGTCCTTCTCGGCGGAGGTCAGGTGTTTTTTGTACTTCTGCAGCTCGCGCTGCATGGTGACCTTGTCCACCTTCAACTCCGTGTTCTCTTTAAGGGCGGCCTCACTGAACCCCGGGCCGGCCTTTCGCAGCGCTTCCTCGAGAAAGTGTATCTTGAGCTTCAGGCCAAAATTTTCCTTTTCTATCCTGTCAATGACGTTCTCCTGCTCGCGCAGCGAGAGTTGGTTCCCGTCCTCCAGCGGCCCCTTGCCGCCTTCGCGCCTCTTCATGACCAGCGGGGTGGACGCAACACTACTGCTGTCCACCTCCGGGAGGGGCGTGTTGTCCATAAAGGACGACGTGTTGCGCGAGGCGCCGTACATGCTGGTCTCGCCGGCGGGCATGGGTGTCATGGACTCGTCGATCTTTGCGAGAAAGCCGGGGGTTGCTCGCCCGTTCTCCTTGCCGACGCCATACCGTCGTACGCTGTTTCGTGTTGCGGACTTGAGCAGGGGTGTGAACTCGGGGCCGCCCAGGCCGGCGGGGAGGTTTCGGCGGTCGTTAAAGGGAGCGCGACTCCCGCGCGGGGTCTTGAGGGTCGGCCGGCCGCCGTTGCGGAGCTGCTGGAGGAGGTTCGCGTCTTTTGAGGGGCTCTGGAAGGATAGCTCTTGGGAAATGTCGAAATCTGGCCTGCGGCTGAGATATGTCGCGTCTCCCACGTTGGTGCGCGGCGTGTCGAGACCGTCGACGCCTGGTTGGACCATCGCGGCTCGAAGTCGCGTGGTAAGGAAAGATAAATATGGTGAAGGGTCCCAATCAAAGATGTCGTCGTAGGCGTGATCTAGCAATTCGAAGAATTTCTGGTTCGTGCAGGCAAGCGCAAGCTCGACAAGGCGTAGTTAGGTAGGTGTATCTCTTGGGCAGCATGAAATTCGTGGGGAAGTCGCGTCTGGATGGATCGGGTCGAGATGTTAATGGCCCCTGCAAGGGTTTGTTTACTTTGGCAGGGCTCGCCAATCAGCACTCTGCGTGGGTGACGTTGAGGTGGGGCCACGGAAACGGCCCTGCAAGAAGCCTGCGACCCACTGCCCCACGCGACGTGCATCGGCTTGGTGCAGCCGTGTCTCGATTCAGCAGGAAGGCGATGCACTTACACCTCACCTTCACATCACAGCTCATGAAGACTCGAGTATGAATATTCAAATTTGAGCTGCTACAAGGAAAAAGTACGCATGCTCTTTTGCCTGTCAAACTCTTGAAGATTCCTTTTCAACTTACTCACACAAAAGTAACAAAACAGCCCTGTTGATCATTTCAGATCGATACCTTATCTGTGCTCTCGACTCAAACAACAGTTGAACAGACTGAGAAGGCCTACCACTTAAAGCTTTACCTTGCTCGGTACAGCTGCGTACAAGACATCGGCTTCTCAAATTCTGCGCCGTGAAAATGGCCCATCTACCACCAAACGCCGCCATCTTCTCGCCCTCAGTCGCCCGCGCCGCCGCCTCGGCCGCCAAAGACTGGTCCTACGTCGACACATGGTTGCGGCGCAAGTTCCCCGGCCGCGGCCCTCCGCCCTTTGAGCGCAACGCCGACACACTGCGCGTGTTGCTGGCCCTCGCCTCAGCCAACGAAGCAGCCGACGAGGAGCGCGCCCTCCTAGCCCGGCTCGAGGCTGAGACCCTCGAACAACTCCGGGCCCACGAGCAGTCACAAGACGAAACCCAATCCGGGGACTCACCGGAGATTACCCTCCAATCCGCCCGCGAGGCCATCCTCACCTCCCTCGAATCCTCCCTCACCCGCGACGGCCAAACAGCCCTCACCGCAATGGCTTCACTGGCATTACAAACCAAAACCCCCCTCCCCACCCCGACCACCCTCGGCAGCGAGCTCATCTCCCTCTCCACCGAAGCCGCCACCCTCGAGCAAACCGTCTCCCGTATCAACACCCTCACAGCCTACCTCGCCCGCGAAGCCGAAGCCACGGACCAACTCGCCCATGACCTCCGCCCCCCTTCACCGGACCATCACCACGACGACGAAGACGACCCCCAAGAAGACAACAACCCAACCACATCCCCCAACCTAACAACAAACCCCACAAAAACAAAAACAGGCTACCACCCACCCCCCAACCTCTCCCTCCAAAACCTCGCCCTCCAACGACACATCAAGACCCTCACCACCCGCCTCCCCGAGCTGCGCGACAAGGCCGCCAGTTTGGCCAAATCTGTCCCGTTACACAACATATCGATATCCCAAGTCCGACAAGAAGAAGAAGCCTATCTCTCTCTCCTCGCCGAGAAACGCAGACTCGACGAGCAGGTTAGGGCATTCGCCGGCCTGCCGCCTGACACGGAGCAGGCGAGGCAGGAGCTGGAGAGTTTGAGGGGTGAGTTGAGGCGGATGGTGGTGAGGAGGGACGAGGTGTTTGAGGGGTTGGTGGAGAGGGAGACGCCGCGGAAGGGGGGAGGGGTTGGCGGTGGTGGTGCGAGTAGGAGGAGGTAGATACCAGGGCTGAGTATCCGTAGTCATGATGACAATCACCCACACAGAAGAGAGAAAAAAACCGAACAAAACGGATGGATGGAAGTGGTTTCTCATTCCATTCCATACCCTATTCAAATTCGACCTGCCGAGGTACTCGTACTCCTCGTTCTTGCACTCGTACTCGTACTCGCCGCAGACGAACCACCACCACTTCCACTTCCGAGTCCACTCCCACCACCATGCAATCCCGACCTGACAATGCCCCGCCCGCGACTAATCATGCTATCCGCCCTCTCCGTCTCGCTGCCCGAAGGGGTATTCTCGCCACACTCCAGCAGTACGCCGCCGATACGGATATGCTTGCCGTGGTTCTCTAGTCAGGAAAAACGTGCTGTCAGAGGAAAGAGGTGACAGACAGACAATAAACCAAACGCTTCGAGGCAGAGAAAAAAGAATGCATCAACCACAACCTCGATACCAGAAGCAAGTGGGAAAAGAAAAGGGTATGCAGAACTAGGCGCGCTTGCCTCGCCCCGACACAGCCCCTCCCAGCCTTCCGAACTGCCTGCCCAGCCCCGTCCGGGCCTTCGACGCCGGCGTCTCCGGCTTGGCCGGCAGTTCCTTATTGACGAGGGGCACCGGCCCCCGTATCGCCCGTCCGGCTACCACCGCCCCGCCTCCACCCACACCATCCATCCCCGATCCCCTGTGGTCAACCCCGGAGACGTCATTGATCATCCGCAGGTCGCTCCCGCCGACAGGGTCATCCAAATCGCCGCTCCCTCCTCCACCACCGACCATGCGCGCCCTCCGCGCGCGCTCCTGCACGGCGCGGAACTTTTCGAGGAGTTCGCCCCAGCGGATGATGCCCTCTTCGCGTCCCTTGAGGCGGTTAGGGCGGTCAAAGGAGGAGACGTTGGGGGTTGTCGCGTTGCTATGGTCACGAATCAATCAGTCAAGGAGTTGCAAGCGGGGAAGAGAGGAAGGAATACGCACGGCCTCGGCGCAATATGCAGGTACCCAATCGAGCTGACGCTGTTGAGGCGGTTCTTGAGAGCGGCAAAAGCCGACGACTGCGGGAGGAGCATCAACAGGCCGTACAGGCACTTGTACAGGTGCGGGTACCGCTCCGGTTCGAGGAGCTGCAGTCTCAGGTCTGTTTGTGGGTTAGCAACGGGAATGGTAAGGGGCGGAGCAGGGGGAACTGTACAGGTGAAGACGGGCGACTCGAGGAGCTGCACGAGTTTATCTATCTGGATGAGGATGTTGACCGTCATCTCGAGCTCGGCACTGCGGTGTGTCAGCTAAGCCGACGTCAACAGTCCAAGGGCGGGAAACAAACAATATCTGCAGGAGATTGTAAGCCTGCTCGTACGCCTGAGCGAGCAGGCAGAGCGAGAAAGTGGCAACAGCATTGTAACACCACGACCGAAACAGCGCAACAAAGAAGGTTTGACCATCCTAAAACACTTTAGCATATCATATGAAGGGTGAATGGGCAGGAAGCAAACCTTGGTCTCGAGATTGCGCAGCCGTTTCCTCAGCTCGGCAAGCTCGGGCGCAGTCAGCAGATTGTTGTTGAGATTCTGGACCATGATGCTGGCAAACTCGACATCTTCCTCCTTCTCGATGCAGTCGGCCAGGGTCCGGTAGATGCGCTCGGCGCTGAGGCTGGTGCAGAGCTGGCGGATGATCAAGTTCCCGCGCGTCTCGAGCAGTTTCCGGTCCGTCGAGAAGAGCTGTAGCAGGTTGACCATGAAGTTGGTAAAGTAGTCGTCCTCGCTGTTTCTCGATATCTGCGAGAGCAGCTGCAGGTCTTTCGTAACGACCGCCTCGGCAGGGTCCGAGAGCGTCTTGAGCAGGGCCGGGAAGGTCCCGTCGTTAAACGCGAGCACTTTCCTGGGCGCCTTGCGGTGAAGCATAATCAGCCACGTCAGCGCGGCAACACGGGTCGCCTCGTGGTCGTTCAAGAATAACAGGGTCAGTGAGTTCACCGCCGCAGCATAGTCAAGGTCGGGTTGGGGTTGGGCTGGCGTGAGGGCTGGGGTGGGTGTCCGGGGCACGGCCCTCCCCTGAGCCGGCGTGGGGCTCCGGATCTCGAGATCTCTCCCGGACAGGGACGCTCGAGCGCTCGAGGTACCGTTGCTTTCCTGCCGTTCACCTGCTGGCGCGGGGGGACCGGGTATCCTTGATGGAGGCGGCATGGCTAGTTCCGCCTCGTCTGACAAGGAGACGACGTAGTCCATGAGGGACGTGTTGACCCTCCCCGCTGCCTGGCGGATCGATTCCACACCACTAGCCATGGCCGGCAGGAGATGGGCGAGTATTTTTGGGGTAAAGGGCAGCACTTCCTCTGGGCATATGTCGAGGAACTCGACAATCCAACGCAGCGACTCCAACAAGCCATCCTCTTCTGCATCAACAGTCAGCCGTGTCGTCCAGGTCTCTGGGAGCAAGGTGCGTACCTAATGGCGAATCGAGACTGGCAGTCAGGATCTCTAGTATGGCCTTGTAGTTGATCTGGACGTCCTGGCCGGGGACCCAGTCATCCTCACTCTCAAGGTCATCATCGTCTGCAGCCGTCTCCGAGTCGACGGCTTCCTCACCCTCCTCAAGCTGGAGGCGCACGCTGCCGCTCTCGACCGAATCGACCCGCTTCCGCTTCCCCTCCTTGGACTTTTTGCTCTCGGCAATGCCCTTCTTGATGCGGGCAATGCGCTTGATCTCGTTGAGGAATTTGTCCAGGCAGCTCTGCGTAGCCACATGGACATCCCTGTTGGAGTCGCTCAGGAAGCGCAAGAGCCCAGCAAGGAATTCGGGCAGATAGGTGACGAGCTCGAGGTCTGGAATGGAGTCAAGAAGTGTAATCCAGCCAACCAAAAAGGTCCGCGTGAATGGGTTCAGCGCGAAGATGCGGTCCCTGAGCAGCGGAATGAAGCGTTTCAGGGAGAAAGCGGTGGGAAGCTCGACCGAGTCATCGGGACCGTCTTTATCGTCTTCCTGATAGGGGGGCGGCTGCTCCAAGACGGAGACATATGTGGCAGCGGACTCGGAAACGATGTCCTTGATGAGGCGATCCAGCAGTTCGGCTCCGTTCTTGACGGACAGCTCCGAGTCGGCACCCAACTGGAGGCCAGACATAGCCGGTCAGCTGCTGCTATGTAAGTGTGTGGGAAGCGGCTCACTCACCTTACAGAGGGCGTCGAAGATGTGGTTGAAGTAGATTAGAATCTCGCCCTTTGCCACCTTTGCGATGTTGTACATGGCCTCGCAGGCGTAATAGCGAACGCGAGCATCCTGGTCAGTGAAGCAGGCAAGGACTGGCGGGACAATGACTTCGAGGTATTTCGCAAGCTCCTAGAGACGGTGGTGGGAAGCACAATCGAGTGTGAGCAGGGAGGCCAGTCTCTCGCGGTCACGCAGGGGGGTCGAGTAAATGCTAAGGGACAGGAGGACACCAGGGGATCCGCCTGGAGGACAAACGTACCGAGCCAAGAGCAATTGCGGCTGCGGCGAGGCCTATCAGGCCGCCGTTCCGTGCATGAGGCTGATGGACGGCATAGGCAAAGTCGTTGCAGAGCTGGTCGAGGATGGCCTCGACTCTGGCGTAGTCCTTCTGGGCCACGAGCTCGCGGATGACACGCTCTAACCTGTTTCACAGGCGTGTGAGTTAGAGTGTCCAGGGGGTACTGGCTACATGAGCAGTCCGGGTATGGCACCCGATGTGGCATGTGATGAGGGATTGACATGAGAGCAACCGAGGACAAGGGTGACCCACTCGAGAGCGCCAACCTTGCGCTTATCATACAGCTTATCATTCAGAGCACGCTGTATTGCTGGATCCATGGCTGAGATGCCCGAGACGGAGGCGTTTGCCCTTCCGGGTTCGAGCTGGAACGGGGGTGAAGGGAAGGTAGCCGATGAGCGGATGGATCGATGGCGCGATGCACGTGCTGTGTTCCGGGTCGGGCTGCGAGAGAAGGTGTCGAGTGCGGGATGGTGGCGGGGTGATGCGGTCTGCGAGCTGCTGTGGCAGATGGATGTGTCGGTTAACCTGAGCCAAGGTACTCAAACTGTCGGTAACGATGTATGGTCTCGGCTGCAGCTAAGCGGAGGTTGAGCGATGAAATTATAGGCCAGAGCCGTCGATGTTCGAGGTTGTGATGTGATGAAAGGCGATGCAGGTCGAACCAAAGCTCCAAAAGGAAACGGCAAGCGGCAATGGTGGGGCACGTCAAGCATCGGCAATGTGGGGCTCTTTGCTCCCAAAGAAGGAAGGTGGGGCCACTGCACGGGCTCTGTTGTCTTTCGGCTCCGGCCTTGGATTGCCCGAGTCCAACTCTTTCCGTCTTGCCCGACCGATTTCTGCTTCAACTTCATTCATGGGTTTGACCACTGCCTTATTGCTGCTTTGTTCGCTAGAGTCAAAAAATAGAGGATATCGAGTCTTGATCTTGTCTAACCTTTTCCTTCCTTCCCTTCTCGTACACTCTCCTTTTGCACTGGACTCGCCGTCTCTTCTACAGTTCTGCAGGGTGCACTGGGACCCCCGGGGATTGCATATGGCCCAATGGCCGGTGCTCAATCTGCGGCACATGTGTGCTGTTGTGCAACAACAAGAGACACGTCTTGCCGATTACGATATGACGTCGAGGTTCTCTGGCCCACGGACGCTGACGACGACCACGACGAAGAGGTCATGAGTCAATCTCATACCTGGTTTATCACGCACATCCTGCCATTCACAACAGTTGTGTCGATGGAAACTCCATACGCTCAGCTTAGGTATCTCAACCTCAGGTGTGAAAAGCCACGCCCTGCGGGCTTGTGACGCCCAGCCGACTCGCGGTCAGAATCCGGACCTCGCCCATCGGACTCCGACCACGCTCCGAAAAGGTCTGATTCATACCTCACGTTGCTAGCTAGTACCGTGTATCGATTGGCAAGGCTCGGACCCTAGATCTGCTCGTGGAGCCTGATCGTCGGCCTGTCTCCCGGTACACCACCTTACGTCCGGCTCCTCCTCCCGAGGGACGTTTCGCATCGAGGAACCAAGTCTGATGCCGGCAAACAAGCACCCGGTGGGGCCGGGTCTCGGCCGGCTGGTGGCTTTTGGGCTGCATGCAGCAACGACCACATGAGCGGCTGGGGCTTTGCTGAGTTGGGGTGAGGCCATGGTGGAAGTTGGGACCTTGTGCCCACTGTTCGGCATGACCTGGATCTCCCAGAGATTTCGCGATGCCCTCATGACGTCCTCTACATGCGCTCACGGGTCCTTCGCAGCGAGAGTTTTCCGAGGTATTCGTACGGGTTAAACTTTACTCCGCCATGTTCATTTCAGGCCTTTGACAACCTTGTCGCCCGCTGTCGTGGAAGGGCACACCGGTCCCTGCAAGCCTCCTGTATCCCCATCCCTGTCCTGCTGAAGTACAGATACCGAAACGGGCAACCCGAAGGACTGCTGTGCTGATCAGCGCCATGGCTGCAGTACGCCAACAGTGAATAACTTGACATGGGCCGAGGTGTCCGCGACATCACCCCACGGCGTTTTTCCCAGCTTCAACGGCGCGGCCGGCGCTTGCCATCGCTCTGGTCAGAACGCCCCCGTTTGAGCCAAGAATTCAGCCAGGAGAGCCTCACTTAGACGACCCCTCCCACGCTCGGTTGAAGGAACCATGGTTTTCCCCAGCGAGCTGCTGCTATCTGGGATGACAGACATGGATCAGAATCAGAGATGGACGAGTTCACCGAGTGTGTTGGAGACAATTGATTGCACAAACGATTAGGTAGTATGAAAACGACGAGCGCCCAAACAATGCAGAAAGTACAGGTCAGAAAACCAAGCCCCCCTTTCACCTCCAACCCCCGGATCAACTCTGCGTTTGCCCAATAACCTCGCGACCCAACCTTCACGCTCGACCGATCCGGCGCAAAAAGAAATCCGCAGAAAAACAAGGACGCGCAGACATCGTCAGCCAGCCTCTCTTCCCCAATGACCAGCCCACGCCATCAGTGGCGTCCGTCACCTCTCAACTCCTCCTCAGAGGCTCCCCCTTCTCAGTTTGAGCCAGGGGCCCAGCAACCGACAACCAATCTTCCAACCCATCTCCTCCCACTCCCCACGCCGCCGCAGATCCCAAACAGAACACACCAGGCTATCCCCCTAGCCACGTGTGCCTGTCTCACTCTCTCACCCTCTCACCGCAGCCCAGATCCATCATCCATCACGCCTTGCTGCCGCCCCCGCCGCCGCTGCTGCTCTTGTGACCGCCACCGCCGCTTTTGCTGCTGCTTTTGGATGATGAGGAGCTGCTGCTGCTGCTGCTCCCCTGGCCCTGCTCGTTCCGCCGGGCTGCGTCTGCGGCGCGCTTGGAGAAGCCGTCCTGTTTGGTAAAGCAAGGGTGTTAGTCGAAGACTGGAAGGGAAGCGGCTGCTGGAAGGGCATTAGGTATGAGACAGACATACCTTGTCACCGCGAGCCCTGCGGATCCGCTCGGCGGCGGCCTCGTCCATCTTGGCTTTGCCCATTGTTTGCTTCGTGTCTTGTCTTGGATATGTGATCGACGGGATTTGAGATATGTCTCGAGTGGGGGATGTGTCCGTCAAGTCCGGGGGTTTGAGGACCTTAGTATCGACTCGGTGCTGCTGGAGGAGAGCGTGATGGGCATGGCATGACACCGACATCCCTCGAGGACACAAAGGGGTAAATATATACCCCTTCCCACAGAGCAACGAACGGACAACCAACAGCCGTGACGGCGGCTGGCCACGGTGTCTTTGATGTTTCCACCACATATATCAAACGACTGGACCCGACCCCGAAGCACAACCAAACACACCCATGCCTTCGTTACCAACGCCACACTTTAATTCCTTCCTTCTCTCATAAACGGGCTGGAACAGAAACACTCCAAGGAACGAAACTTCGGCCACGGCAACGGCTCACGGAATGGATGCGCATGCGGGCGGCCGCGGCTCGTACAACGGCGGGCATGTACCGCTCCCGGGGTCGTCTTCGGCCACGGTCGTCCGTTGGTTCCTGAACTCATGGGTACTCCCGGGTGTAAGTGGGTGGGTGACTGTCACGCTCGATTTGTGAGCTGCTGTTCGAAGACAGGGGCAGGGGTCTCGGTAGAGCGGTCCCCGCGCAAACTCTCCTCAAAAGTGAGATGTGATCGAGGGAAGGGGTTGGGTTGTCAGGGGAGGTACGTACCAACGGGGTGGCTGACGGGAAGCACGTCACGGGAGACAGCTATGTGGCCAAGCAGGTTCTTCAACAAGTGAGGCTTTAACTATCAGCCATGATCATGGCAAGGACGTCGACGGAGTCGCTCATCTAGCTGCTCCCCTGCCCCATAATGAAACTTGAACGCCATCCATCACCCACACGTCCGTCAACCTCCCGGTATGTTCTTGGACCCATCTCGCCCAGGAGATCTCGACAATCCTGGAGTTTCCCATCTCAAACAAGCCCCATGACGTCTCTCGCAGCTTCGGGGACCGGCGCTCGGCATACATGGCGCAAACACCGCTCGGGGCAACATGCTGTACCCGACCGACACAACCGGTCAGGGGTAGCAAACACCGATCGGCGTTGTACGGAGTACTTGGGCCGCTGTCAGGTGGCACTGGGGCAGCCGCGCATATTGATGGTGTCGGGGGAGCGGAGGCAAAACCCGGATGAGTTAACTGCCGCAAGGTAGTGTTGTAAGGTATAGTCTTCTCATAAACCGCGGGAGATCTGCATACTTCAAACCCAAACCCTTCTGCCCCCCAGACACACTCTTTCCCTCCCCAGCAAACAGTGTGCCGAGTGCAGTGGCACTTGCGGCACAAGCACGAGGCCGAGTCAACGGTCAGGGGCGTCCAGACACCTAACCGTTTGTAGATGGTTGATGTGTGTCGTACAGCATGCAAAAAAACATGGAACGACGATCCAGGGTGCCGGCTCCTGCACGGAGCCGACGGGTAAGGGACCCGGACTCGTGTAAGGTCAGGCACGGTTTGAAAGGCCGCGTTGGGGGCGGGAGCATGCATCTACCTACCTATCCTTTCCTCGGAGCGGAGCGGAAGCTTTTTCAGGGTCATATTTTTCTCAGGGAAGGCGAGGTTGAAGATTAAGCAAAACAGAACTGAAATCAGCTTCGTTTGGTCGTTGAACTCAACTGTGTGAAGCGCAGGGAGAGAATGCAAGGCACGGCCGGGCTGGCCAATATGACACTTATAAACCTCTATTCTATTTGCTCTAACGTTACCTCGATTTCCACAAACTTAAAGTGCACCTATGTAGCAAAACAACCATGTGGCTAGCCCATCAATCACAACCAAACGTGATAGCCAACCCCCCTAGCCATCAGTCGGCACACCAGCCGGGTAGCGCCCACCAAACACCTCAAACTTAGCCAGGACAGCGTCAATCGCCTCGAGGTCCTCCCCCGTCAGCTCGACAAGGACCCCGTTCTCGCGCACCCTCGCCTCGGTCGTGGCGCCGGGGATGGGGATAAAAGTCGGCATGTCGGGCTTCTTGGACAGGCTCCGGACCCAGCCGAGCGCGAGCTGCGCCGGGGTGCAGCCCTTGTGCTTGGCCAGGGTCTCGAGCTGCTTCACGAGCTCGAGGTTGATGGCGAAGTTCTCGGGCTGGAACCGGGGGTAGTGGCGCCTGAGATCGCCTTGGGGAAGGTCGTCGAGGGACTTGAACAGGCCGCCGAGCATGCCTTGGCCGATGGGGGAATAGCTGGATCGGGGTGGTTAGCTTGGCTATGTAAGAAGCGGGGAGAGAAGGAAGGGGGAGGCGGGGTGTCTTACGCGACAATAGGGATGTTCAGCTCGGCACAGGCGGCGGCGACGCCATTCTCCAAGACGTGCGTGTTCCACAGACTGACTTCGACCTCGACAGCCACGATCTTGGTGATGGCAGCCGCACGACGGATGGTCGGAGCCGCGACCTCGCTGAGGGCAATCCCGCCAATGATGCCCTTGTTCACGTACTCGTCCTCGAGGAACTTGAGCGTCGTCTCGAGCGGGACCTTGGGGTCGACGCGCGAGCACTCGAAAATGTCGATCCTGTGCGTGCCGTCGAGATCGGCGAGGATCTTGTCGATGCTCTTCTTGATGCCCTCGGGCGAGCCGTCGGGCGACATGGTGGCGAAGTCGAAGGCGCCCTTGACGCTGAGCACGATCTTGTCGGCGTCCTCCGGGTACCGGCGGAGGTACTCGGCCAGCAGTGTCTGGGAATTGCGCTCGGGGGTGCCGTAGTGGTCGCCCCCGTTCCAGAAGGTCATGCCCGACTCGATGGCGGCGCGCATGGCGCCGATGGCTTGCTCATCCGAGATGGGAGGCACGCGGGTGGCGAGGCCCATGAGGCCGAAGCCGGTTGCGCCGATTTGCTTGCCGACGAGGGAAGGCATTGTGGGCGAAGTCTGGTGGTGTTGAAGTTGAGGGGTAGGTATGTGATGTTCGGTCTTGTCGATTGTTGGCGTGAGCGTGCGATGATGTTCTTCTGAAATGTTCTCAAGCTCATGGCGGCAAGCTCTTTATATATGCGAACCTCTGGATATCATCCTCAAACACCGAGAGGAGTGCCATCATGCCGGTCGTCGTCGTGTATGCGGTCAGGCTTGTGGGCTGGCCTGTAAGTTGCGAAGTTATTCCAGAAGTGGCCACACTTCTCAAGTTCCAAGCCGGTTTCGGGTTTACGCTCGGAGAATGGCCTGTAAGTTGTGAAGAGAAGTCATTCCAGACGCGGTCACACTTCTCAGGTCCCAAGCCTGCCTGAGGTGTTCCGGGTTTAGGCTCGGAGGATGGCCTGTGAGTTGTGAGGAGAAGTCATTCCAAAAGCGGTCACACTTCTCAAGTTGCCTGCCTGTTCCAGGTTTAGAAAATGAATGTCTTGGCAGTCCGTTTGTGGAAGTAAATCTCGTTGGGCCCACTCAGTGGTTTTTTGACTTGCCCGATTGGCCGTGACCCGGGACAACCCGGCAATGACAGCCCAAGATCTTTCTCAGTACGGATATAAGTCACGGTGACCAGACGACACCTCTCCAACACATGTTCCTGTCGGAGATTAGGGAGATCATTACGAAGTATGTCCGCAAAACCCAGAATGGCCATGATACCTGTCGTCTTCATGTGATACCTCTACGCCATCGTCAAGGCCGAATACCAAAACCGCTCCGCCTCCAGGTCATGCAGCGACGCGATCCAAGGAAACTGCATTAGCCGACGACGCGCATCTTCCCAATCCCGAACCAGCCCGTCTCGAGCGGCCTCTCGGATTTTTGCAAGCAGCCAGCTCTCCTCCCGCTCGGGCAGCACCGAGACGCCACCCACAAACAAAAGCCAGAGTCTGACATCCGGATCCACGTCTTCCAACCCGGCGGCCACCACCACGTCTTTGAGGTGCTTCCCAACAAGCTCGTACTGCATCAGACGACGCCGCCCGATCTGGAAGAACAAGGTCGTCGTCAACGCCGTCAGGGCAATGTGGCAGATGGAGTCGAGCCGGCCGTGCAAGAGCGGCGCGCCCACGGGCTGGAAGCGGACGAGCCGGTACCCGAACGAGGCGATGGTCTCCTGGAGCATGTGGGGGTCCATGCGGTACCCCTGGGTGAAGAAGGCCGTGACGTTGCAGGCGTCGAGGAGGATCTGCTGGAGGTAAGGGTTCAGGTGCCTGCCCAGCGCCCGGTAACACGCCAGGTTGGCAAGGCTCGCTGTCCCGACAAACCCCCAGGACGCCATGTGCGACGAGATCTCGGCCATTTCGTCCCGGTAGAAGACGGGTGGCGTGCCGAAGTGAAGTGTCACGTCCAAATCGGTCCTACAGCAAGCCCACACTGTGTTAGATGTCTGGCACAGTTGGACTCGACTCGGTTCCAACATGGGGTGAGGTGGGTGTGACTTACTTGCACACCTTGGTCAAGAGCTTCAGGTTGGGCTCCAGGTCCACGATCCCTCCGCGCAGTTCTGTCATCTTCTGCAGCCCCCTGAGATGCACCAGTGCCCTGTCCTTGGCTCCGTTCAGGAGTTCATGGACGATCATGAAGTTGACAACATAGATGTTTGCATCGCACGTTGCTTCGTGTGTGTCTAGGCTCTGGTTCACCAGCACGACGGCTCGCGTGAGGTGGGACACAATGTCCGAGTTTATTACGTCCCTGCCGAAGAAGTACCGGTTCAGAGTCCCCATTAATGCCATGGTGCAGTGGTATGCTGGTGGAAGATGTATGTTAATGTTGGACCGACTGCCGAGGATAAGACGGTGAGTGACCATACCAGCCTGGTTACTGAAGAGCACGCTCAACCAGTGATTGACATGTTCGGGAGTGTAACAGAGCGCTGGGGGGTTAAGGCAATCCGTGACTTCGGACAAGACTAGTCTGTGTAAGTACCGTAGCTGGCCACGCCCAGTCCCGGGGGGCCACTCACATTGCCTGATGACATGCTGACTCTGCGGTGTAGCATTGGTTTGGAGGTGCATTGGTATGATGAAATTCTCCCCAATTGTGTACAACAAGACTGGCGAGATCGGTAGGAGGGAGTCCTGCATATACTGGTCCTCCTGCGGATCCGAATCGCTTGACGTTGCGCTGGGCCGAGACTGTTTTGTCTTCTTCGTGCGGCGGTTGTAATGCTTCTTACCCACATTCTTCCCCTTCATGGCATGGCTGCGCGCCTTCCTCCGCGTGCCAGCGTCAGTCTTGGTTGCATCGATGAACAAGAAGGCCGTCGGCATGGTCGACTCTGACTCTCTTCCAATGCAGATCCGTGTGTCTTGGGGCGCAGGAGGAGCTTTACCGAGCGTTGAATCCTCTTGAATCCTCAGGTCTTCAACACGTGAGCCAAGTATTGCTGAATCAGCAAATGCAACCCAAAAAGAAAGTGAACTCTGAGGTTCGGGTTCATCTTCGCCCTCCCTATAATAACAGCGATAGCTTTCAAGGTTTGGTCTTCGGTGTCGTTCAAAAAGTGCGGGTTTCTGTCCTCGTGGCCACTAGTTCTGGACTTCTGAGCAAGCAGATACACACAACCTTTATGGCAAACAGCGAGCCAAAATCGCAAGTGTCTCTTATTAACGCCCATCAAGCAGGACCTTCTTCAACTCCATCCACTCCCGGCACATAATTATCCCACACAAACACAACATCAACCCATCCCACCCAACCCCCGACCCTCTAATGGTGATGATGACCCCCCGTCTCCCCCATCAACGAGCTCTGACACTTTGCCAAAATAGCCGCCTGCCTCGCCACATCCGCCAACCGCCCAATAACCTGCCTATTCCCATCCACAAACCCATACAGCGCATACGGAATCCCGACGTCGTCACAAAACTCCTGCACCAACCGCTGCGTCTTGCGCAGGTTATGCCTCGGAATCCTCGGAAACAAATGATGAATCGCCTGGAACTGCAGCCCGCCATGGAAGAAATCCAACCACGGCGGACAGTCCACGTCCATGGTCGTGCGCAGCATCTTCTGCGGGAACGACTCATCCACCCCCAAGTCCGCCGTGCTCATGGCGAAATGCGACAGCGTGATCTGCACGTGCAGCGGGCATGTGACCATGTGGGAGATCATGACGAAGACGAACCGGTCCCAGTTGGACGTATCGACGCACTTGTACACGACGCCGTAGCCGAACCAGGCCCAAAAAAAGATCTGCCCGGCCATCTCCAGCCACCGGTGCCACGCCGCGGGGCCCTTCTTCGGGCCCTGGCCCAAGATGATGTGCATCCAGGAGAGCCGGTACAGGTTGAAGCGGCCGAACATGAGGACGACATAGTACAGATGGTGCTGCAGCGAGATGAAGAAGCGGGCGGCCGCGTCGTAGTGCATGACGTGTTCGTAGTAGGTCGACCTCAACCCGCCCAGGAAGCGGTGCGAGATGGCAAAGAAGGGCATGTGCTCAATGTCCGGGTCGTGCTCGGGCGCGTTGGTGACGATGTGGTGCACGTTGTGGTTGCGCTTCCACCAGCAGACCGACAGCCCCCCGCAAAAGTCGGCCAGCAGGATGCCGATGACGGTGTCGGTCTGGAAGTCGTGCGTGATGCCCAGGTGGCCTGCGTCGTGCACCGTGAAGGCGATCTGGTGCCAGAAGAAGCCGAGGAAGAAGGCGCTGGGGATGTACCACTTCCAGCGCAGGAAGAGGAGAAATAAGCCGACCATGAGCGCGTACCGGCATGCCTCGATGAAGTAGGCCCAATAGTTGCACTCGTACAGGCCCTCGGCCTTGATGCGCTCGTGCAAGGCGCGGTACTTCTCCACGATGGCCTCTTGCGTGGCCGGGTCGGGCGGTGGGTATTTGTCGAGGTCAAGCTTGATCTCCTTGCGCGTGAGGATGTCGAGGTGCGCCATGCCATCGGTCGGCGCTGGCGCGGCCGCGTCGTCGACAGAGGAGAGCGACGTGGCCGACTCGGACCTTGCCATGCCCGCCTTGCGGTTGCGGAGACCGGCATCCTCGCTGGCCTCAAAGGTGGGCGAGGGCGATCGCGTGCTCGAATCACTCGACGCGGCGGCAGCATCGTCCTTGAGCTGCTGCGCGATCAAGACAGCATCGTGCTCCTCCTCCCGCTCCTCCTCCCCATCAGCCACCCGGGGCCGAAACTTGCCGCCCTGTATCGGCGGCACAAAGTTCTTCCAGCGGCCCTCGATCCGGCCAATGCGGTACCTGTCCATCATACGGCGGGCCTCGAGCGAGTGAAAGCTGTCAAAAGTCAACATGCGCCGCTCTTGATTGTGATATTGGAAATGGCAGTGGGAAACTCACCCATTGACCTCGTCCGTCGCATCCTTGCCGACCATGTGCATGATGGCCTTGTCGCCGCCCGGGTGATACGGCAGCCAGGCGTCAGCTTTGATGACATGCTGGTCCAGGATGAAGATGGTCCTGCCCTCGGCGATGAGAGCCTCGACTTCGCGGCGTGAGAGGACGGGGTATGAGCGGCCGCCGCCCTTTTGAGGGGGGCCCGTTGCCGCCGGGGGATCCGTCGAAGCAGCCATTGACGGTGCTTTTTGGTACACCGTGGTACCGCAGGTAAGGGAGGTAGGTGTGCTGTTAAGTCGTAGATGAAGTCGAAGACCCTCAGGAACAACGATTGCAAGGGGATCCTTCTCCTGACCGCCCCGTCTCCGGCAATCCCGTCGTTGAAAGTCGCCAAGCAAAGCCGCGTCAACTGAAAAGGAGTTCAGCTCCAAGGAATTTTAGCTTGCCAATTTCCACCTTCAGCCGCTTCAAATGACCGTATTCCGACACATTCGTTTGCCGTTCAAGCGAAGGTACCGTCAAGAAAAAAAGAAAGGGATTTCAGATGCAAGAGAGAGGAGGTTACCAACCCCGAACAGCCAAGGAGGCAACGAGCCGTCGACCCACACGCGGAACCTGGAAGGTGACCCCATGTGGTACGATCAACAAAAGGGGGCAGAGGAGGGTTAGGGTACAGAGCGTCAATTGAATTGTTGATGGCTAAGCTCAAGCCAAAGTTCAATTCCCTCTTGAGATGGATGAGATGACGGAGTTTGCTCTAATGTTTCTCTCCCTCCCTTTGAGAGGGAGAGTGACAATATTGCAGGCAGCCAAGGTCAAGCCCCATGATAGCCCTTTACTCCCATTGCGAGCACATCGTGCTAGTTAGTGTACACAGACACCATGACAACCGCACAACCAGACTCCATGCTTGGCTCCTCGCAACTTGAACAAACGAAACCTCTATTTCACGGCATTCCATATGAGACAGCCTGCTATGACTATGACACCCATCCACCATCTAACGATATCCCCCAGCACATCGCATCCGCAACGCAAAACTCGCTGCTGCTCGCCTGCTTGGCTAGATTAAGGTCTCAACTTTCTTTCAATACCTGCTGCCATCCGGCCAAGTCCATTTACCGATGATGCCTTGAAGAGGGAAACACAAAGCTAAAGTACAGGTACACAAGAAAACGGCTCCGTCGCTCATACTCCCCAGACAAACCCACTTAAAAGTGGATGGCCTTGGAGTACGTCGCCATGGCCGCCTCCTTGAACGCCTCGGCGAGCGTGGGGTGCGCGTGGCAGGTGCGCGCAATGTCCTCGCTCGACGCGCCGTACTCGAGCGCCAGCGTGCCCTCGGCAATCATCTCGCCCGCGTTGGGGCCGATGATGTGGATGCCCAGCAGCCGGTCCGTCTCGGGGTCCGCCAGCATCTTGACCATGCCGTCCGTGTCCAGGTTGGTCTTGGCGCGCGAGTTGGCGCTGAACGGGAACGTGCCGACCCGGTACTTGATGCCCGCCTTCTTGAGGTCCTGCTCCGACTGGCCCACCCACGCGACCTCGGGGAACGTGTACATGACGGCGGGGATGCAGCCGTAGTTGACGTGACCGTAGCCCTTCTTGATGTACTCGACCACCGCGACGGCCTCCTCCTCAGCCTTGTGCGCCAGCATGGGGCCGAAAGTCACGTCGCCGACGCAGCGGATGTGGGGGATCTTGGTGCGGTACTCCGAGTCAATGATGACGCGGCCGCGCTCGTCGAGCTCGAGGCCGATGTTCTCGAGGCCGAGGTTGCCAGTGTACGGGCGGCGGCCGATGGCGACGAGGACGACGTCAGCGTCGAGCTATAACCAGTCAGCAACGCGCCAATTTCTACGCCAAATCCAGGGAAACCCACCGTCTCGGGCTTGCCGCCCTTGGCCGAATCGACATTGAGCTTGACGCCCTCGGCCGTCTTCTCGCCGCTGACGACCTTGGTGCCCGTCTTGAAGTTGATGCCCTGCTTCTTCAGGATCTTCTGGATGTTCTTGGCAATCTCGGTGTCCATGCCGGGGCCGCCGATCACGTCGAGGAACTCAACCACGGTGACCTGAGACCCAAGGCGCGACCACACCGACGCCATCTCGAGGCCAATGATGCCGCCGCCAATGACCGTCAACTTCTTGGGCACCTGCTCGAGGGCAATGGCGCCCGTGCTGCTGATGACCGTCTTCTCGTCGATCTCGAGGCCGGGGAAGGGCGTGACCTCGCTGCCGGTGGCAATGAGGATGTTCTTGCCCGTCACGCTCGTCTCGCCGCCGTCGTTGAGCTGCACCTTGATGGTGTGCTCGTCCTGGAACGAGCCGGTGCCCTTGATGTACTCGACGCCGTTCTTCTTGAACAGGAACTCGACGCCCTTGGTCAGGCCCGACACCGACTGCTCCTTGGCCTTCATCAGCTGCTTGAGGTTGAGCTTGACGTCGCCGACCTCGATGCCGCGGTGTTTTGAGTCGTGCAGGATCTGGTGGTACAGGTGCGAGTTGTTGAGGAGCGATTTTGACGGGATGCAGCCGACGTTGAGGCAGGTACCGCCGAGGGTGCCGCGCTTCTCGATACACGTAACCTGCGTGGTTCGGGGCGTGTCAGCCATTGCTCGGGACCAAGACGTTGGCATGCTGTGTCCGTCTCTTACCTTCATGCCCTCCTGGCCGGCCTTGATAGCGGCGACATACCCGGCGACACCACCGCCGATGATGACGAGGTCCCTCTCTGCACGCAACAGTCAGCCCTGAGAAGCCAATGCCAGCCGTGTTCGCAACTACTGACCAGCCTCGGTGGCATACGTCCTGCTCCATCGCGACGCCGAAACAATCGAGGGCAACCTTCACTGGAAGTCAGCGGGCCAGAGCCATTTTGCGCATATGGGTCCGGAGCCGTACCCTGACGGTCTGAACGCCGACTTGACCGCGGTGCGGCTTATTAATCTCTGCGACAGCATGTTGACTGTGCGAACGAGAACTGACGGTGCAAAGAAATGCAAAAGAAAGAAGATACGCAAAGAACTCCCGAGGCGCAATGCACAGACGGGGACAGTTTGCGATGGCAGGTGCGTCACCAAGTTTGTTGGGGTCTCGAGAAGATGCCTTCAGCGTTGAAAAAATGTCCCCAGCTTGTTTCCGTCCAACCGTCGGCGGGAGAAGCTTTCCCCAAGCAATCCAGCGCGGCCGGGGATTGGCCAGGGACACTCCGTTGGTTGCGAGCCCGCTAAATCCCAGATCCCGCCCCTGGAACCCGGGCGATAAGCCGCCAAATCCCGCAGCGAGACCGACCCGACCAGTGACATCTTCGGTCTTGGCAAGCCTCCTTCCTCCCGACATCCACGCGAAAGGGCGAGGTTCGCCTCAAAGAACGTTCCAGGTTCGCCTCAAAGAACGTTCCAGGTTCGCCTCAAAGAACGTTCCAGGTTACCTCCGTACCTAGGTAAACATTCATCAGTCTCTTAAAAGACAGCAGGACATCTGCCGTCCTCTACTCGATCACTAAGCAAGCCGTTGTAGCGCCACAAGCGAAGAATCATGGACTTGTATGGAAGGGTATCGCATTACATATCAGTACCTTACGAAGTGCTTGTATGAATCGGTACACGGAAGATGTCGGGATAACGCGACTCGCTCACCCAAGGGCTTCACTCTGAGCCAGCGCAGCCTGCACCACCGCCTCCGCCATCTTGCACCCCTCCTTGAGCATCTTGGTATTCTTCTTCCCCCCAGCCAGATCCGATTTCCGAACGACCTTCTTCAAAAAGTACTGCAGCCCCATAGCCAGCTCCGGCGCCGCCTCGACACCGCCAAACACCTTGGCAATCGCCTCCTCGGGGCGCTCGCCACCCTGACATTCAAGCAGCACGCTGACGAGCATCACCTCGACGAAATCCCGCGTCTTCTTCTGCAGGTACAGCAGATTAAGCCGCTTGAGCACGGCAATGCCGAGGCTGCCAGCGCAGACAAGCGCGCCAAACATCTTTGCCGTGTTGACGATGCGCCTTACGTCCACCGCCTCATCCTCCTCGTCGTCCTCGACCTCATCTTCACCAAACCCCGTCTCGCCCATCCTGCCAAACAACTTCCACAGGCTGGTCTGGAACGCCCACCTTACCTCGCGCTGCTCGGCGCAGAGCCGCTTGGCCACCAGCGCGTAGTAGGGATTGTAGTGCTGCTCGGCGCCGACGCAGCGGATAAGCACGTTGGGGATCTCGCGCTGGCGCTCCTTGTTGAGCCGCAGCTTGAGGATGCGGAAGTAGGCATCCTGGTAGTCCATGGCCGACATGATGGAGACGAAGATGGACCGCCGCACCTCGGTGTTCATGCCCTGCTCCCTGGCCAGCTCGCCCAGGTCGGGTCCTTCCTCGACGTCGTCGAGGAGGATGCTCTCGTCGTCGCTGTCGTCGTTGTTATCCGCGTCTGTTGCTTTTCCTGTGCCCTTGTCGCCGGCGGAGCGGCCCGCCCAGCTGGCGCCGACGAGCCACCACTTGCCCTGCTTGTCGGCCTCTTGGATGTCCTTGAGACCCACGCGCATGGGCTCGGTAGACTTGAGCTTCTTCGACTTGAGCTGGCCGAGAAGCTTCTTCATGCGCGTGATGTGCTCCGTGATGACGGCAGACGCGCCGGCGCCAGCCTTGAGCTTGTTGTTCTTCAGGTCGGTGATGGTGTCAATCATGAACTTTGTCCTGACCGTGAGGTTCTTCTCGCCTGCTTTGGCCACCGCTGGCGGAATCAAGGAGACGATGTCCTTCAGCGCCATGGGGTCGTCTTGCCGTAGCGTGGGACCGCACATGCGCACAATCCGAAGCAGCAGCTCGGCATTGAGTTCTGAGAGGTTCTCCAGCAGCATCCGGATGTAGTCGAAGACGAGGTTCGGCCCGATGAGCTGAAAGGTGTAGAGCTCCGAGATGAAGGTGATGAGGTTGGATGTCTGCTTCGGAACGTCTGGCCGCTCCAGTGCCGCGACCTTGGCTTCTCCGTAGTACTTCTCGAAGCGCTCCACCACTTCTTGTATCAGCTGTCCTCCAAAGTCCGTCCCGAGCACCATGTACGCGGCCGTGGCGAAGCCAGCTGACAGAATCAACAGCGTGTCTGGCAAACTCGTCGGCTCGCAGACTTGGATCAGGAGCAGGTCCACGAGAGAAGAGGTAACGTGCTGCCGAGGATTCTCTCTGTAGAGCTTTTCAATGTCGCCCAGTATGGTTAAGAGGTTAGACTCGGTTATCCTGTTGACCAGACCTTGGGTCTGTCGGCGAACCCGCGCAGCCAGTTCAGCGTCCGATCCAGTCTCTTTCCGCAGAGATGGCGGCACGTATTTCGCCGTTTGCCCCGTCGTAGGGGCAACGTAGGGGTTCTCGCGCACACGTTTTGGCGGCGGTTCGTCGGGTGACTCCTCGTCGCCTGAGTCGAACCCTTCAAAATCGTCTTGGCTCTCGCCGGCACTGTCCCCATCCAAGGCGTCCTCGTCGTCCAAGTCCTCGTCGTCCCCCTCTTCAGATCCCTCCAGATCTTCATCGTCCAGGCCATCCGTATCCTCATCAAACTCGTCAGACCCCCCCTCTTCTCCGCTCGATTCTGGTTCCGGTTGCTTCCGGGCGGCCAACGCCGCCTCAGCCTTCCTCCGCTTCTGCGCCAGCCACTCGTCTGCCTCGGCCTTGCGTTTCCTCTTGTCCTGCGTCTCCTCGTCAAAGCCGCCGGGCAGGCCTTCTAAAAGCTCACCGAGTCCGTCCTCCTTGAACGACTGCGGTAGCTTCTTCCGGTTCTTCAGCCCGAGCTTCCGTTCCAGCTCTGCAATTTCGGCATCGTCCTGCGCGAGCTTCTCCTTCACCGCCTTGGGGAGCTTTCGTGGTGGAGGGGCGTCCATGACTTCCTTCTCTTTGTCTTCGTCATTTTGCGCGTCATCGTTCTCTGACTCGTCGTCTTCAGACCCTTCGTCGAGCAGGTCGTCAGAAGATGGGATATCCCCCTCGTCGTCCTCGTCTTCGTCGAGATCAAAGTCGTCTTGTTCCTCCTCTTCATCCACGGGCTCTGGCCTCCGTTTCTTCAGAATGGACTTTGGCACGCCGGCACCCCCATTCTTCCCGCTCGCAGGTCTGTTGGCATTCGAGGACGAATTC
The DNA here is from genome assembly GCA_023628475.1 of Chaetomiaceae sp. PF1801. Taxonomy (NCBI): domain Eukaryota; kingdom Fungi; phylum Ascomycota; class Sordariomycetes; order Sordariales; family Chaetomiaceae; species Chaetomiaceae sp. PF1801. Next base: position 56,199 of record JAMAKQ010000060.1, read on the forward strand.
GGTCTGCCGTTCGGAGCCGCTCGTTCGCTGTGCTGGTTTCGGCTTCTGCCCGTGGCGCGCTTCGCCCGACTCTGTTGTCTTTCTGCCTTGCGGCGCTCTTTTCGGGACGTAACCTGCGCTCGGGGACCTCCGCGTTTTTGACCCGGTTTCGCGTCTGTATGCGTGTAAGCAGGACGCCCAAAGCATGGTGACCGTGGGGATCGCACCTGCGACGCCGAGCTCCTTGAGGAGGTGGTGCGGGAGGGTCGGCTTCTTTATTCCTGGCGGCGGCATTGTGTCGACTCAAATAAATCTCTGGATGACAATTACAAGGCGACGGCCTCCGCAACTTTGGACCGCAACGTTGATCGACCTTTCCACCGGCGACCGCGACTCTTCTGCCTCCGTTTCCTCTCTGCCATGGGCATTGTCCATCAACTTTTCTTATCGATTAGAAGTCCGGTGGGGCAGTCCTTTTGACCCTGGCTCTCGAATACGGTACCGTGACACGATACATTACAGGTGACCAGTGGCTCATTGGAAGTGTTTCTGTACAACCAAAAGGACTACGCCGGTGACTTCGTTGCTATGTAAGCCCCCTTTGCAGGAATCCGAGACGGCTACTATACACGAGCATTTGGACGCCGTCTCTCAGCTTCCGATCCAGTTTCGGTTTCCTTTCCGGTATCCGTATGTAAGTGGGTCGAAACCTCAGGTAAACGGAGTGGGTCCTCTGCCATCCCACCACGCTGGACAGCTCCAGACGACCTGCACTCTCAAGCCCCCACTTCCAAGACCTCACGAACACCAGCTCACTCTCAAGAGACAACTCCATCTCAAGATGGGCCACTTAACACATGACGAGGTATGATATGTCTAGACTTTGTCTCCCATCAGGAATATTCACTAACCGACAAACCCCACCAGTTCTTCACCAAACTCGCCGACATCTTCACCTCACGCAAGACCGCAGCCCACGGCGCAGTCTTCCTCACCCAGAAACGACGTATTCCCTCCCTCCCCTCTCACCCATCCCTCTCTCCCCTCTTATCCATACTAACACATTCCTCTCTAGTAACCTTCGGTCAAACACCATCACCATCAGACCCAGCCCACGAAACAGACCCGCTCGCAGACCTCACCCCACCCACCACCCCCCTCCCCATCCTCATACGCGCCACAAACGGCAAGGGCAAGGAAGCACGCGCCGCCAACAAGAAGATTAAGCTCTCCACCATTGTCCAGCCGGACGAGCTCGAGGGCTTCTACGCGCGATACGCCGAGGTGTGCAAGGCGGGCATGACGGCGCTGAAGCCGCGGGACCGGACCAAGAGGAAGGCGAAGGCGAAGAAGAGGAAGGGTGGTGCTACTGGGGCTGCGGCTGCGTGAAGTTACGGATGGTGGAGGATTGTGGGCTGGGTTGGGAGGTTGGAGTTTCGGACGGTCTGATCAGAGCACCCCACCTACCTGCCGAGTTCAGTCCAGCGGCAATGGGGAACGGAGTGGTGATGGATTGATGAGCTTAGGGATGGGAGGCATGGGAGCCATGGTGACGCATTGTCGAGGACGGTCGAGGTGGAACTGCTTGCCACTTGAAGTGTCTGATGGAGATGGGGGCGGCATAGTTCCGGGGGAAGCTCTCGCGACACAGCGGCACCTCCCACCCTCATTGGGAAGATCCCGTTTTTAGTCGCGCTATCACACCTCAGCCAACGTAGAGCGTTGATAGAACGACGGGAGTCGCTCACGATGGAGCCAAGGGTGTACACGGGGGCTTCATGGACCCAGGGTGAACGGAAGACAGATACGGTTACCACTTAGGGACATAGAGCATCAAATACTACCCGATGATTTTCTGCAAGCCAGCCATATCATGAAGCTCTGTTATTGTCAGTTCCATGCCTGCTTGTGGCATCAAGCTCAGTGTCTTACTTGGTGATCTGGCCATCTCCCTATTCCTGTGCTTTACCGCCTCGTCCATCCTCGGGTCGAGGTGTGTGATCTAGGAGTTACGTGTTCAGGAAACTGGCTATTGTTGACCCCCAAAATTCTGTATCAAAGCAAGACATCCGAGTCTACGTGACAGGATGCCACCCTTCTGCTAACCTTGAGCTTGAGGAGCAACTCAAGACTAACAAGGTAGATTGCAACAGCTTTACCTGGCGCTCATGTGGTTGACGGCTCAACGCATGGAAAACTCATTGTGCCGCCAACAGCTTCTGGCGGCAAGGCTCAGGCCAGGGCTGTTGACTCGAGATCCAGTGGTGCAGAAGAATGACTCGACATGCATTAATCTATCAGCTATCGTAGCCTTAGGTTATTCATGTCATGCCCTGACCGCATCCAGCCGGTACGGTGATTCCAAGGCCTAGAATCCAACGACCTCCGCGAGGACGGGGTGGCAGATCTAAGACCTTCCGTGTCTTGTCATCATAAACCCAACAAGTCGTGATTAGGATGCCTTTGGCCAGCAATGGCATGCCGGAAGATGGAGTCGAAAACGAAGCATGCCGTGAGCCGTAAAAGGATTGGGGTATCGATGTATCCGCGCAATATGCCGCCGTCCAAATGCACCCAGACGCCGATGATGCCGTACCAAATCACGCCTTTTGCACCACTGCTGTTCCCAGGAAGCGAACCATGCCCTACGCGTCGCCGCACGCAACTCACCAAGCGGAAAGCCTGCCAGCCAACCCGCGGCGGGCCAGCCCGCTTTCGCACGACGGTACCTTTTACCAGCAGCAAAACACGCCTACCAACCGCCCGATGCCCTTCCATCGAACGCCACCTTCAACGGGAGAATCAGATGCTTATTCGTCAATACATTCTAGGGTAGACAGCCCTCCGATTTTCCCATTTCCGCGGTTCCAGAGACGAGAACGCAGAGTGCCCCAACGAGAGAAACCCATCGTAGAACTTTTTGCGATTCCGAGTTGCCGAGTACCGAGAGTAATGAACCGGGCCTCGTGGGCCCCTTTCTCCATCCTCCGAACCAAGTCCATCCTCCTCAAGAACAGCGGATCTCAAGGCGCAGGCCGGTGTGCAGCCCGTCCTATTGGGATTGCTCCTCTGTGCCGTCGAGGGGTAAGAGCTAAGAAATCAACCGAGGTGTCGAAGAGTCTGAAAAGAAAACACAAAACATAACAAGTGGAATGCCGAAACGTGCCAGGTACGAGAGTCGAAAGAATCGATGGATCGGTTTCTGAAAGGATGAAGCCGTATCGAGCAAGGTGACCTCCTTCCAGTCGAGTGGAATCGTGGCTCTCCCCGATCCAAAGCGATTCAATGACCCATGGCGCCCCGCTGAATCAGACTGCTGCTCACATGATCTGGTCCTGGGTGAGGCCGCCGTGGGGGTCGGTGTCCATGCTGTCGCCACCGCCGGGGGTGAGGTACTTGACGTAGCTCAGGCCAAGCGGGCGGCCGCCGTACTGATAGCCCTGGAACTTAGCGATGGCAGTCTCGGCGGTGTCGGCGTTGTCGAAGCGGACCACACCGCTGCCGCGAGAGCGGCCGCTCGGCTCGTACTGGATCTCGGCCTGCTCGACCTTGCCGATGGTGGAGAAAAGCTCGACCAGATCGTCATTGCTGGTGGACCAGGGAAGCTATAAAATGGTTAGCAAACTCGTTATATCATGAAGGATCGCCTTGTCACTTACATTGCGGACGTAGATCGTGTCGCACTTCTCGACACCCGCAGTGGCGTGATCAGTGAAGGGGTTGGGGGGAACCGAAGCGTTGCCGGCATCGTAGGGACCGCCGCCGCCGCCGCCGCCATAGCCGCCGCGACCACCATAGCCAAATCCACCGCGACCTCCGCCAAAGCCACCCCGGCCAAAACCGCCGCCAAAGGCACCGCGACCACCAGCGAAACCGCCACGACCGTAACCACCGGCGCCCATAGCAGGACCAGCGAAGCGATCCTCGCGGACCTCAAGCATGCGGCCCTGCCAGTCGTAGCCGTTGAACTGCTGGATAGCGGTGCGGGCATCCTCGGGGGATTCGAAGACGACAATGCCGGAGCCCTTGGGTCTGCCATCGGGGCCGAGATGGACGTCAGCGCGGATGACGCCGCCGACGCGAGCTGCGAAGGGAGGAGGGTAAGTCAATGTACAGCCGAGCGTGGCGGGTATCCTTCTGCATTGCTTACCAGCCTGTCGGAAGAGGTCCTTCAGATCCTGCCAGCCGACGTTGAAGGGAAGCTGTGGGGATGGTAAGCACGCCGAAAAAATCGAGTCACGGAGGGCTGTGACGAACGTTGGACACGTAGATCTGACGGCCGCCACCGCCAGCCATGCCGGGGTTGAATCCGCCGCCGCCATAGGGACCGCCGCCCATGCCACCAGCAAATCCGCCGCGGGTAGCGCCGCCCGGGGCCCCGAAGCGAGGCTCGGCCTCTCGATCCTGCCCCAAAGTTAATACAGCAGGAAGAGAACCGTGATGGTTGGCGAATGCCCACCTCTCGAACGTAGATGAGTCGGCCCATCAAGTTCTGGTTGCTGAGTGTCGCGACAGCCTGCTGGGCTTGCTCCCTCGTGGCATACTCCACAATTCTAGACGGAAGAGTTAGCAAGGAGGCCAACAATCGGGCGAACAGAGGATAGACTTACCCGCATCCCTAAAATCACCTCGGACAACGTCCCAACCCGTCAATCCAACAATCCATCAAAAGCCGAGAGGAAAGGAACCACAAAAGAACCAGCCAAATCACTCATAGGCGCCCACCTTCGACATTCCATTAGGAAGCATCAGCACGTCGGCGTAAAGGACCTCTCCAGCTGAAACCCCAGCAATGTTAGCCTGTGGAATCGTGCCGCGGCCGGCCGTCGCCCCAAAACCCACCCTGTCTCATAAAGTCCTTGAGATGATGCCATTTGACGTCGTAGGACAGGTTGCCGACGTAGACACGGCGGTCCTGCTGCGACGATTCGCGAATGTTGTTCATGACTTGTTCTCGGTGGGCAGTGCGTTCCTCGTACGACCGGTGCGGAGCTCCGCTGTATCCTGAACCTGTTCCTCCAGCAGCTGCGCCCTGGCCAGTCATGGGAGAGCGGCTCCTTCTCCGCTGGCGGCTGTCGGATCGATCACGAGGCGAAAATGACCGGCGAGTATTCGGGCTGCGCGAACGTCCCCTTCGAGGAGAACGCGACCTCTCACGCTGTGGTTCGTCAGTAAATGACTGAGGCATGGCGTGGCGTGATTCAAGAATGTAGTAAAGATGGTGGTCGGCTGCCCCGCAATTGGAGTCGGCGCGATGTGGCGGCTTGGCTGAACCGATACCGTCGAATGCTGCGCAGCTCGCTGATCAAGGCCACATGGCGGGGGCGATCGGTGATCCACGAGATCGAGCGGGTGTGGATACCGCCCTACCCCGGCGGACGATGCCGCCCTTGGCCATTGAGCACGGCCCACATCGACGGCAGCATCCCGCTGCGAGAAGGGCAGAGGTCGAGAATCGGAGGCCGCTCGAGGTCGAAGTCGCGCGTCGAATCGTCGAAATGAAGGATATGAATGACGGGCGGGAGGAAAAATAATAACTCACCGGGCGATAATTATCTCCTGAATCAGCTGCAAATAAAACCAACTGTTAGAGCCGACCGAGACCAATGTTGAAAGAAAAAAGTCGGTTGAAGCTTCGGGTAGGTGGTTGTGAGGTGGAGGAGGAATGTGGGAGGGAGTGAAGCGATTGAGTGGCAATTTGAGGGAGCAGTACTTGGGTGTCTCGGCGGGGGAAGTAGTGAACAAATCCGAGTTTGGATCAGAATGGGAAAGACATGCAGGGCAGGGAACGCCGAGGGGAAGGGGGTGGTGCTGCTGTTTGTGCGAGGGTACTTCTGTACATGTAGGCCGCATGTAGGAAGAATGTTGGAGGGGACGCAAGGCGCTGCAGCGACGCCGCCGTGCCGTAAGTGGGAGCAGGTGAGCAAGGCTTGACGACGGAGCAGAAAGCACCTCGGCCTGTCAAGACTGCTGCTGGCCGCGTGTGTGAATCGCCCAAGAGGCCGACTGGGTAGATAGGCTTTGGGGTTACAAGCGGGGGCAGCACACCATCGAGACAGTCGAAAGATGTCCACGATAACGGTTGTCCCGAGATTGGCTCGTGTGCAGAGGGCTGTGGAGGGGAAGAGAGGCTCAAGGCAGAGAGAGCGGGCTCTGACATTGGAGGATGCAATTCGATTCCGCACTTACCCATGGCTGTCGGAGTTGAATTTTTTTCTCTGGCAAACTTAGCCGCTCGATGGAGGGAAAAATTTCGGCGATGTGACGATTGGGTGCTGAGGCTGGCAGGCGTCTGTCTAACTGCAGGTGCTCCCGGTTGGATGTCGCCTTGTTCCCGAGTTGGGGCTGGTGGGGGATGTTGCAGCAGGTGAAGCCAAGGTGTTCACCTCGCGCAACGGAGCAAAGAATCGGTCGAGGAAGAGACCTTGGGGAACTAGGATCTGGGTCAGCCTCCAGCCAGGTCGGGCAGGCGTGCGTCTGTCGAGTCGAACCTGGAAGGTTTGGAGGCGCGCTGCACGACCAAGACCAGGGCAGTGGAACCTCACGGGAAAGGCTGCTCAGCGACGCGGCCAGAAAGGTCGAGTCGGGTACAGCTGTATTGAATTGGCAGAGTCAGCGCAAAATAATTCGTGCCCACTTCGTCTGACCGCCGAAAAGGTCAATGCCGTACCGCTTCAGGAACACAGAACGATGAGTGAGAAAGGCTGGTGGACAGGGAAACGCGTGTCCGATAATGGCCCAGCAAGCACCACTAGGATGCGAGGTATCTCGGTGGAGTCCCTTGGCGGAGGCGTGGAGGCCACAAATGGTGCCGCGGAGTCGAGGATGAGGTTTGTGTGGTGCGGGCGGGAAGCACGAGAAAGTTTGGGCTGCAGCACGGCTGTGAACCTGGAAGGGGCCTTTTCACGCGACGGGTCGGCAAAACCTGAGGGAGCTGGCAAGAACACGAAGAGACGGAAAGAGCCGTCTAAGCGAGGACGCACGGGCCTCATCACGTCAACCGGAAACGGAGGCCAGAACGGAAAGCTGAGGATCTTGACTTTAAGAACGAGAAAGATGAATTAGATCTAACGTTACAGTTTTTAGTATCAAGATATTCCGCTTCAATCAGCCCATGATAGGAATCTTGTTTCAAGTGGCCCACAGCCTCAGGTGTGAAGTCTCGGGTCAGGTACACGGCGGCGGCGTTTGAGTCTGAACGGTGACCCACTGTCGGGTCATGGCGGTAAATCCAAATAAGGAAACAACCAGAGGCAAACGGCAGCCTTATCGGCCTGGGCGGGCATTTCTCTGGCCCCTCCTTGAGCACTTTGTGAGAACCCTTGACGACGCCAGTTGAGACGGCAGATCCAGCTTTGTTGGGGCACTTGTCTCCGCTGCCCGCGTTGAACAACGCCAGCAACTGTTGACATCGCCTCACCTCATTGTCTGCCCACTGCGGCTTGCCTTCACGCCTCATAAAACGGTATCCGGTAGGCAGCAAAGCAAACTCTTCACGCCCCAGGGAGTGAAGACAATGGGAATTTGTGCCTCCTGCGGGGTAACCGTCGAGACCTTCGGGTAGGGTGGCCATTCACAAGCAGTTACCCTTCTGAGCCTTCTTCGACCAGCGTGGGGGACAGGGGTAACAAGGCGCCCAGCACGGTTCTCCCTGGCTCGCGAATGCCATCATCAACCATCAAACGGAACTGAGTGGACGAGTTCGTTTGTCGTGATTGACGACTAACCAACCAGAGCGAGCAGGCGACCGGTCAATGCAGGCATTGCAGGGTGAGATTGGCTGCTGCGACGGCTCATGCAGAGAGCAGATGGGTCACGAAGTCGAAGCCCTGCTCGGCTGAGGTTTGGACCACCACATCGGCAACTTGAACCAAGAAGAGAGGTCTCTCGCGGGCCGGCCACCAAACTATCCCGTGCGGAACTGCAGTGACTTGCAGGATACATTGTAGTCATAACCTCTGATCATCAGTTAGCCATGGAGCAGGGTGAACAAAGAACTCAACCTGGGCCTTTCTCACACTGAGAGTCGAAGTGCGAATGCACATGCATGTCCCCCACCACCAGGGCAATGCGGGGACAATCATGGCTGGCTGAGAGGTGGGGTTCCGTTGGAGAGCAAGACGGGACCGAGCGTATCCCCTGGCATCCCGTCCATCACGGGGACGACGGCAAGGACGGGACTCGATCGGTGGTGCTCCATCACCCGCGCTCATCCAACGCGCGGCTGCACGCATCGATTAATCGTTGGGTCTGGTGTTGACAACCTGCGATTTGGCCCAGCGTCGCCATCCAAAACCTCTGTGGTCCAGACCATCACCACACTTCCAGTTAGATACTTTCGGCCCTGCATTAGTGTTGCAAGCTGCATCCCTAGCTTTGCAGTGCCCACGACCCAAGGACAACGATGCTGGGGCCGGACTTGCCGAGAACCTTGAGAGCTCACTGACCACGAGGGTTACTTCGTAGTTTGGATGGTTTCGAAGGAAGCAACCTGGCATGCTTGAAAGATGATAAAGAATGGAGGTGTTTGAACTCCCTCCAATAAATTGCCCGTATGGTGCCTAGGACCGGCTGGAGTCGGACATTTTGATGTAGCCCACAGCCCCACCCAACGCCGAGCTCCAAAAGCTTTCCCGATCCAGCAAGGTTCGTCAGGAACATCGTCAACAAGCCGGACTTGGACCCTGCAGGTCCGATCAAACGACAACACTTGCAGTTGATCCATTTCAGGTTGCCACAAGGGTCCCCGAAACACACCAATTCCTTGGATTACTGTTCTTGTGCCTTCCATTGCCCAGAAATTTACACGAGAATGCCGCCTCAACCAATGTCCTGCTCAGCCGGCATCACGGCTGGCCGGCGCATGTTCCTCGGTCCGCTCCAACCGGCCACCGCCCTCTCCGGGCGGACGACAGCAACAGCACCAAGCCGGAGCCCCGCGACCGCCGCAGCCCGGACAATAACCTCAGTGCCCTCATCAACCACCCATCCCACCACTCGGCATCACCACCAACAACACCAGCGGCGAATCCAACCACACCACGCACTCGCAACCCAACGATTCCCCGTCCCCCAAAGACACTACCACTCCCACTCCCACCCCCCGCCCCCAGGCCCCTTCACCCCCGCCGAAGCCGCCCTCCTTTCGGCGGCCTACGCCCACGTCCCCACGCACGGCTTCACGCCCGAGTCCCTCGCCCTCGGGGCGCGTGACGCGGGCCTGCTCGACATCAGTCCCGCGGTGCTGCCCGACGGCAGTTTCGGGCTGATTCGATGGCATTTGTATACCCAGCGGATGGCGCTGGCGGGGAAGTTGGGGGATATCCTTGGGGAAGGAACAGGGATGACGGTGGAAGAGAAAGTCGAGGCGCTTGCGTGGGCGAGGTTGAGGGGGAATGAGGGTGTTGTGGGGAGGTGGCAGGAGGTTTGTTCTTCTTACTTTCCCCAGTTCCCCTGTTGTTGGTTGAATACACGGACGGAGTGGCTAACGAGTGACAACGGAACACAGGCCCTCGCAATCATGGCACAACCCAGCTACATCCCCGCCTCAGTCAAGGAGCTCGCCCAGCTGGCCGACGAGATCCTCTACCTGGCCGGCGATGTGTCGGTCGACCCCTCGTGGTACACCAAGCGCGCGTCGCTGTCGGCCATCTACGCCGCGGCCGAGCTGTTCCAGACAACGGACCAGTCCCCCGGTTTCCGCGAGACGCGCGCCTTCTTGCGGCGGCGGCTGGACGAGGCGGCCCAGGCCGGGAGCGCGGTGCGGTCGGTTGGGGAGTGGATAGGGTTCAATGCCGGCGCGGCGGTGAATGTGTTGCGAAGTAAGGGGGTGAGGATATAGACTTGGTGAGATACACGGAAGCAGCAGGCGAGGAGGTGGGAATGTCCGTGGTGGAATGTCTGTACATTATACTGTAACTCCAATGTGTAGAATCTGGATGGGAACAAAAATCTCTGTACAATTAGCACTGTCAACACTCCTGTCCAAGAGAACAGGTCCGCTACAGATATCGACATGCTCCGTCAGCCACCCTCTATCCCAGTCATGCGAGTACCAGCCCTTTAAACCAGCTAAACTCCAGCTAAATTCCTTTTTCCCTCCAACGCCCCCAGCCGGTCTTGAAGCGCCCTCAAAGACCGGCGTCCCAAGTCAATACAAGTTGCCATACATGTGTACATGTGGCGATACAGGTCGTGAGCAAACAATAAAGCCATCACAATAAGCGCACAAATACAGATGTCGGGAATCAATGATCGGCCAGTGTCCGTTGGCGAGGGTCGGTGAGGCTAGCAACACATCAGCAAGAGTACTCCATCCACCTGCGGCAAGACCCAACTTACCGAATAATCTTGACGTCCTTGTCCAGGGTGGTGCGACCCTCAATCGCATTGGGAGTGATAAAGATGTACTGGCGGTTGACCGAACGGCGGGCGGCGGTGATCTGCATCCAGTCAGCAACCAATCTAGACTGCTAATCAAGGGTGTGTCTGTTCCTCACCAGCATATTCGTGCTGATGGCGCGGTTGACATTGTCCATGAAGACGTCAAACTCGTCGAGGCAGCGCAGGGGCGAGCCCATGGCCTCCCAGATGGCGAGCAGCAGGCAGATGGACGAGAAGGACTTCTCGCCGCCCGAGAGCGTCTTGGTGCTGCGCCCGGCGGCGCGCTTCTCCGTCTTGTCGGGCTCGACCTGCAGGTCGAGCGACTTGCGCTCGTGGTCGAGGATCAGCTTGCCGCGGAAGCCGCGCTCGCTGAGCAGGTAGATGAAGTTTGCGCGCGACTGCGACGAGATGTAGCGCTGGAACTTGCGCCACTTTTCGAGCCGCAGCGTGAGCGTGTCCCGGAGCCGCTTGTTGATGCGCTTGATGGACTCGAAGCACTCGACCACCTGCGTGTACATGGCCTTGACCTCGGCGAAGTGTGCGTGGACCTGCTCGTCCGTCATGCCGCGCTTGCGCTCCATCTCCTTGAGCCGGTTGCCGAGAGTGTTGTATTGCGTTTCAAGACTCTCGCGAGTCTCGCCTTCGGGGATGTAGACGCGCTCTGGAGCCACGACTTTGGCTTCGTCAATGATCTCCCTGACACGCGCTTCCTGTCTCGCCCGTTTCGCCTCTGCTCTCTCCTTTAGCCCAGCATGTTCGGCCATCCGTGCGATTATGTCGTTCTTTTCAATCAAGCAGACGGTGCGCAAATCCCGGGCTTGCTTGAGCTTGGCCTCGGCCTTGCTGAGACGCTGCTCGAAGTCCTTCATCAGTGTCTTTTGCTCCGCAAGCTTCCTCCGGGCCTCTTCCACCTCTGCATTCTTGTCTTGCTTCTGCGCGCTCAGCGTGCCATATTGGATGCCGTGATGATTCACCTCTTGCTTGAGCTCCTCCAGGTGGGTTTTGAGGCCTTCCAAGCGACTGTCGCCATCCTCAAACTCATCCAGTGCGTCCTTGATTTTGTCGATGTCGATGTACGTCGTCCTGACTTGATTCTCAAGCCTGGTCCGGTCCCTCTTCAGCTGGGTCACCGCACTTTGGCAGCGCTGGGATTCCTGCTGAAGGCGGCGTTTCTCGGCAGTCACGCCGTTGTACTCGGTCATGATCTGCTGCAATGAATCCTTCAGGAGCGCAATCTGGGAATCTGCGTCCGTCTTCATTCGCGGCTTCAAATTCGGGTTGGGCTGAACGGGGCTGGTGGAAATGTTCCCGTTATTCATGGCCAGCCTCAGACCCTCACCGCGCTTCCGGTCGTGGAACGCCAGGCAAGCCTTGACGTTTCGCGGGGGGGCGCCGTCAAACATGACTCCCTGGGCCCTTAGGCGGTCAGGGATGAGGATGACTTGCTCGATCATGTGGTTGATGACGAGCTGATCCCGGACCAACCGGTTGTCAATCTTGAGAATCCGGAGAATCGTGTCGTACTCGGGATCGGGTTCTTTTCCGTTGAGGTCGAGCGGATGCGGGCTGCAGATGAAGACGGGGCAACTCCGGATGTTGAGTTGGTTCATCATCTTGCGAAGGAGCGTTTCATCCCGCTTGCTGGTAACGATAAATGCGTTGAGGCTGGTGCCAAAGGTCTTTTCGAGAATTGAAGACCACTCAGGCTTGAGCAGCTGGACGTGAGTGCCCAGCGGACCGATGGGTTTGTTTTCGAAGCCGCTCTCGTTGGCAATTCGCCTGAGAAGGTTGGGGACTTGCGACTCGTAGGCATCCCATATCGAGCCGCGGCCCTCTTCGAGGCGCTTGATTCTCGACTCAACCTCGTTGATCTCGGTCTGCTTCCGCTGAACCTCGTCGCCAATCTTCTCCAGCGCCTTCTTGGAGTCGTCCGCCTTGTTGACAAGTTCTGGCTCACGATCCTTGTTCTCTTGGATTTCGTTCTCAAGCCGCTTGATGGTTTCGTTGGCCTCATCAAGCTCCCGCAATTTGGCGGTGTGGGCTCCGCCATTGAGAGCTTCCAGACGCTCTTGCTCCACGACAATTTTCCGCTCCATGTCTTTCACACGTTCGGTTCTGGACTTTAGGGCCTGGTGAGCCTCACGCTCCTCAACGTGGAGCGCCTCGATCTCGGCTTTCAGCTTTCTGAAAGTATCGCTGGCGCGCTCCACCCGTTCCTGGATGTCGCCTTCCTCGTCTTTGACGGCCTGCAAGGCCTCCTCGGCGCGCTCGACTTTGTCGTTGGCGATCTCGAGGCCCTGATTCTTTGCCTCCGCCTCTTGCTGTGCCTCGGCAGCACGAATCTCGATCTCGGCGAGATCCCTCTCCCTCTTGTGAAGCTCCTCTTCCACCAGCTCCACCTGAGCCCAAGCCAACTGGAAGCGCAGTATTCGCATCTTGTTGCGAATCCGCCGGCCCCCCTCGAGCTCGTCCATCAAGCGCTGGGCCCTCTCCATGGCAGCTTTGGCATGCTTCACGCGCTCCTCCTGATCCGGAACTTTGGCCTCCATCTGCTCCAGGCTCTCCGCAATCAGCCGATAGTCGTTATCTAGCTGCTGAAGCTGGACGCCCTCGATGAAGAACTTGTACTTCTGGGTCTTGGTAGACGCGTTCAGGAACTGGCGGGCGTTATCTTGGGAGAGAATGTTGAGGGGGTTGTCGACCTGGAGGGCGTAGTACTCGACGAGCTCGTCGACCTCCTGCTTCTTGATCGAGTAAACCTGGCCAAGGGCCGTCTTGACCTTGAAGCCGCTGCTGCCCGTTTTGGAAAAATGGCGCTCGACAATGATGGACTCGCCGAAGATGTCGGGCTTGTAGGCATCTGGGCCCCGGTTCTTGATCCTGACGGCAAGGACTGCGCGTTCACATCCTTCTTTGACAAAGCTCTTGAGGCTGCCTCCGCGGTTCGTCGAGCTGGCCTTGCCACCAAGACACAGAGTGATTGCTGTAAGGATGGCGCTCTTGCCGCTTCCGTTCTCGCCGACGATGAAGTTGAGCAGGGGCCCCAGCTCGCAGTGCAGGCGCACATGGCACATGAAGTTGATGCATGTGACGCTTTCAATTATCCCGTTCTCGGCAATGGCGTTCTGACCGAGCGGACGCGTGAGGGTGCGCAGTCGTTGTGTGGCGCGCTGGTCGTCGATCGCCTCATGACGCAGATGCTCGAAGTTGTTATCGCGCATCAGCTCGTATTGCGTTTTCGGCGGCGTGTCAGGCGTGGCCAGCGGCTCGGCTCCATCCTCATTATCTTCGGAGGGTGTAGCTTCACGTAAAGATGTGGAGGAGCGGCGTCCGCTTTTAACGTTGTCGGGCTCGGAGAGGCGCACTCGTTTTCGCTGAATAACTTTGTGGTCAGTGTCAAGCCATGCCAAGATGGAGGGCTGGTTGCTGCTTACCGGCTCGGTTCGGAAGTTTGAGCGCGCCTGCTGGACCTCAACAACCTCCTCGTCACTGCCGTCCTCGGGAGCGGCGCGTCGAGCGCGTTTCCGTGAGGACTCGGCCTCGAGGCCGTTGATGGTTCTCGCGGGCATCTCGACTCGGTAACTCGCACCGCCAGCCGTCGAGAGAGGGGTCAGAAGTACAGTGCCGTCCGAGATCCCAGAGATCGGAGGACCGAAGTAGCGGTTGGCGGAACCGAAGGTAAGGTACGGGTACGGAGTAAGGCTTAGGTCATGCAGGTGGGCGAGGTGCACGCAATGGATGGACTGGACGCGTCTGGAAGTGGACCAAGGCCTCGAGCGCGTTTGATCCACTGACAGTCTGACAGTGGGGCCCCTCTTTCCCGTCCTGGCGGGTTTGAGGTCCAAGCTTCACGCTAAACCCCACTAAGATGGCGCTGAACGGTGCTGGAAAAAAACCCCACCATCATTTGGTTGTGATCGATGATCCATCAAACCACCTCAAAAGAGAGAGAACGATGATGTGTATAAAAGTCTGGAGAAAGATGAGATAAGAAGGAAAAAAGAAACAGCTGCTCATATTGTTCGCGAATAGGAATTGGCACCTGTCATATCTATATCTCTGAACTCGCAGCAAACAAAGAAACTGCAACAGACGGGAAACAAACAATACCTCGACGGAACTGTGCATTCCAGGGATGGACACTGCAGCAGAGCCGCGGCCGGGGGACGAGGACTTTGATGGGTTCCGAATGAGACTCCCCGAGGACTGTGTAGAGTACATGCTCTTTGTTATCGGCGACAAGACAAACAACAACCTTCCCAGTCTGGAAGCAGTCCGCAAGGCAGCTGATCAGAAGCTGGATGAGCTGGCCAAGGACTACATCTGGCAGAGAGAGCCGTTCAAGCTGGAAACAAAAATACAAAAGGGTGCGTTCTATTTCCTGTTTGTCGCCGAGGGTGTACATACAAGAACAGCAGCTAACTATCTCACACAGGCCTTGGACTCCCCTACGTTCACGGCACCACCCACTACGGAGACAATGTCGAGGACGAGTGGCTCATCGTCTACCTCCTTCGGGAGCTGAGCAAGACGTTCCCCAGCCTCTGGGTCCGCGTCTCAGACAGCGACGGCGAGTTCCTCATGATCGAAGCCGCCAAGGTCACCCCGAAGTGGCTCAGCCCCGAGAACGACGCCAACCGGGTCTGGATCCACGACGGCAAGCTGCTCCTCATTCCCCCTAGCAGCACCTCAACCACACCAACCACGACCAACTCGAAACCCCTCACCCTCGCCGAAGCCATCGAAACGATCAAAACCACCCCCTCCCCCTCGCTCATCCACTCCCCCCTAATCGAAGCAGAAGCCTTCTACCGCCTCGAAAAATACCCCTCCCACATCCTCACCTCCCTCCACCACTCGCCCGCCACCATCCCCCGCAAACTAGCCTACATCCTCCACGCCCGCCCCAAATCCGTCGCGCCCGCCACCGAAGCCTTCTACACGCGCAACGCCGACTCCCTCAAACCGCTCCTCCTCTTCTCCGAGGGCCTGATCTTCCCGCCCACCGACCTCGTCACGGTCAGCGTGCGGTTTACGAGAACCCTCTACGCGCAGCTCAAGGCGCAGCATTTCCCGCCGCCGCCGGCATGGAAGGGGATGTTGCATGATGCGGAGATTGAGGCCGCGACGGCGAAGCCTGGGTCGAAGAGGGCGGAGGAGGCGCAGAAGAAGGTTGCGAGGCTTGAGTTGGGGATGAAGCTTACATCGGGGTTTGAGATGCTCGCTCGCGGGGCGCACGAGAGTGCGAATCGGGTGGTTAGGGAGGTGGCGATTTTGTTGGAGGATTTGGAAGAGGATGGGGGAGATGGGGCGCTGCCTTCCGATGAGGAGATTAGGGGGTGGGAGGGGGTGGATAGGGAGGACGATGATGGGTGGATGGATATTGATTTTGGGGAGTTTGAGCGCGAGCTGGAGGGAAAGAAGGGGAAAGGGACTCAGGGGTTCGGGGATGCCGCGGTACAGGCAGATCTGCAAAAGATTGTGTCGAGGTTTGAGGCGTTTCTGAATGACGAGACGGCGGGGATTGAGGGGGCCGAGGTTGACGAGATGGATCGGGATAATGATAGTGATGAGGAGGATTTGGAAGAAGAGAGTGACGAGGACGAGGATAAGGAGGTCAGCTTTGATGAGGAGCAGTTTTCGAGGATGATGCGGGAAATGATGGGGCTGCCGGCAGAGGATGAGACTGAGAAGAAGGGGAAGAAAAAGGCTGTTGAGCAGGAGGCGGTCGAAGAAGACGAGGACGAAGACGAACAAATCCGCAAGCTCATGCAGCAGATGGAAGCGGAGCTCAAGGGGCATGGGGCGTTGAACCTTGACCCCAAGCCCAAGGCAACCACCTCCATCAAGGAAAAAGGCGAGGGCCCATCCAAAGCAGGACCGGTTGCGACCGGAGGAGAGAGCGACGGTGAGGGTAGCGAGGACGAGGTGGATATCGACTACAACCTGGCCAAGAACCTGTTGGAGAGCTTCAAGAGCCAGGGGGGCATGGCCGGCCCGGCGGGCAACCTGCTCGGTCTGATGGGCATGACCCTGCCCCGGGATGAAGAGGACTCTGATGAGGAGAACACATAGACAGATATCACCAATCGGCAATGTACGGCACAAACATGCCCTGCCATCGACAGTACTATTCCCCCCTTCACGTCCGTAAATTTCCATCTTCTCCTGCCCCTATCCCGTCACATCAAATCCCCTCCCCTAGCCCCCTAAACCTCTTCGCAGGCGACATCTCCCCGCTCGGCCTTTTATGGCTCTTCTTCACATCATCCGGCACCTCAGCCAGCCTCGCCAGCACCTCGTTCAGCTTCCTCCGCGCCTCCAGCTCGCGTGCGCTGCTGTCCTGCCGCGGGCGGTAGAACTCGCCGACGATGCGCGCCACGGCATGGTAGACCTGGTAGAGGAGGATCCTGGTCCATGCCGTGTCGACGCCCTCTATGACGGTTTCGTTTAGGGGAAACGGGTGGCGTGCATCGGGCTTGTGGGTTGGGTTGGGTTTCTCACCGTTGAAGCCTTCGAGGAAGGCGCTCGAGGGGGGTTGTGGCTGTAGCGGGTCGCTGAAGACGGCCGAGAGGAGGGGGTCGCCGAATACACAGCTGCTCCAGTCGCGGAGACCGGTGAGGCGTAGTTGTTGCGGGGGTGGTGTATCTTTCTTGTTTGATGTCGTCTCCTTTTCCTCCGCCTTTTCAACCTCCCCAGCTTGCGCCTCCTTTCCTTCATCCACCTTCCCTTCCGCCGTCTCTTCCCCTATTTTATCCCTATCCTCACCGCCAACCCTTCCTTCTCCTACTCCTTTCTGCTCCTCCTCTTCTTCAAGTTCTCCCCCCTCCACCTCAACAAGCACGTTCCCCCTCCCTTCTCCAGACCGCCCCACCCCATCAACAACAACCAACCTCCCCCTCGTAACCTCGTCCAGCACCCACCCAAGCCGCCGAAACTGCCTCCGTATGGCCGAGTACGCCACCACCACGGCCATGTCCTCGCCGTCGCGCAGCACCCCCTCCAGCATGGAGTGGAACGCCATTGACCACGTGCCTGCGCCGCCTGTCGCCGAGAGGCCGCCTTCGAGGCGTAGGGGGATTTTGGGAAGAAGGGGTTTTGTTGTTGTTGTTGTTGTTGTTGTTGCAGTTGGTCCGTCGTTGACGGTTTTGCCGCTCAGTCCTCCTCCAAGTGGGTTGGGATTGGGTCTGGGTTGTTGTGAAGATTGGCTGTTCAGGATGGTGTTCTTGGGATCGGTGGTGGTGGTGGTAATGACGGCAGAGAGCGGACCGAAACGTCCCGTGGGGGAAGTCAGCGTTGCCAGCTCGCGGAAAAAGACGCCGAGTTGGTGGTCGATGGCGAGTTGGGCGGCTTCGGATGGTGGGGAGGCAAGAGTGCTGAGAGGCGTGCCGGGGACGGGGGCATAGACTGCGAAGACGGAGTCGGAGAGGTGTGATTCTCGGCCTTGGTGGAGGAGCGTTGGTAGGAGACGGGGTAAAGGGGTAAGGCTGGGTGTCGGTTTGCGGTTCGAGGAGCAAGGAGCAGGTTCTGCTTCTCCTTTTTCTTCCTGTTGATGTTGTTGTTGTTGTTGTCTAGCAGTGGCCTCTTGCTGCTGGGAAACAGCCTCTCGAATCCACCGCACGGCAGCAGCTTCAGAGGAGACCACGTCCTGCTCAGACCTCAGGGGCCGCCAGATAGAGAGTGAAGGCAGGGCGAGGTGGAGTGTCCTGCCGTCAGAGAGGATGACCTCATAAACCCTCTGGGGACGGAGAGAGGGAATCGCTCGAATGTGTTTGATGGTGTCCTCTGGGGAGATGGCCGGTCCTAGCATGCCCCTGACGGCCTCTTCAGACGGTGCCTGGCACATAATTAAGTCGCTAGAAACTCCTCTATGCTGATCGAAAGGCTGCGATGGTTGGTATGTTGCCTGACGCGTCGGGTGAGTGTTGCTGAGGGGGCCAGACGGGCCGTGTAAGACCGCATGTGTCTTTGACTTGTTGCCGAAGAGAAGCTGGGAAATGTTGAGGCTAAGCAGTGCTGAGATAGCTGGCTCGTCGCGTCGAAGTTAGTGGTCGATGGGAGGATTAAGGGGCCACGACGAAGGACATGAGACTGCTGCCCAGAAGTAACATCGGCCTTGCCTATAGGTAGATGCGTATAGACACCGCCGGCATGCCACCACAACGGGCGAGGGCGCGGAAATAAGCAGCGTAAGCACAGGCAAGCTGGTCGGCTAACTCGGAGCCCAAGTGTAAACGGAGTCAGGAAGGCGAGAGGTCCGGTAGGGTCCCAGAGGCATCGTCGACGCCAATATGTGCATATACCAATAGGTATACCAGCTGTCAGCCAAGACAGGCTGTCTCTGGCGAGGACAAGTCGGTAGGTCTACCGCAGTAGTCTCACTGTGGGGGCCCTGAATACAAGTGCTTGCGAGAGTCTCAACCTGGTCGCAGTTCCAGCGGACTCGACGACGGTTTTGGGTAGCGCGATGGGAAGGAAAGCTTCATGATCACGCTGGGCCAGATTACAGGACAAACAAACGGTATGTAGGCCGAGTGATGTGCTCTGCCAAGAGCCAGCTCGTGGAGTTGAGGAGCGTGGTGGACGAATAAGGGGGAAGGTGTAGCGAGCATGAAGGCGCCGTTCTGCGAACAGCGAGGATCCGGATGCGCTACGGACAGCCACATAAGACCTTCTCGCTTGTCGAAGCAAGGGTGGGCGAGGTACGGAGTAGGCATTTCTATGTAAGCTTATCCTGGCCGCTGAAGAAACCAGCAAGACATCGTGTGCTTCTTTGTGTCCCTGACTTGTGATGAGTCTGATGACGCTGTGGGACGCGTCCGACTTGAAGAACTCGATGGCTCGGCAGCTCGGGGACACAGAGTCTCGGTCTCGGGAACAAGAATCCAATCTCTCTCCATGTCGGCGGGAGTCAGAGCCAGGATCAATCCTGCCACTCGGTACCGCGGCCGTCGGGAATGCGGGAGCGTCTCTGGGGAAGGGATCGCATGTCCAGGATGCCGGATCAGGAAGGTCGTGAAAAGGTCAAACGGGTAAAGGGCCGGGACTTTGCAGTTGCTGGGGTTTCAGGGCTCTGTTAGGCAACGGCAAGCGAGAAGGCTGGAGCCTTGACCGTTTCACCCCTGATGATGCTCATCAGTTGGAAGGTCCTGCCGTGACTCGTGGATGGCTTTCTCGAACTTCTGGGAAAGCGAACGGCAGGGGCAAGCGAGCCTGGTATTCGATGATTGGCCAGACTTAGCGAGTGCCCCACAGCAGAAACGGCCCCAGAAGATGTGGGGCCGTCAACCGGGGAATGGAATTTTGACATCTGACGACTTGGACATGGCATTCTTCCGTCTTCAACAACGAAGCTCAGGTTTCTTTCTTGCTCCAAAGCCCTCATCTGAGGTGGTATCTCTTTGTCTGGGAAGAGCTTTTTTTGCTGCCCGGCTGTGTCTTCCGCTGAAAAGATCACAGACATCATCTTCTTTGTCTGGTCCCCGCCAGGCCATGTCACGACAAGTTCCCCGAGCCCAGTCCCGCGTCTCTGGAAACGCCATTCGGCCGGGATTCGACGGCAACCCGGGGACCAGCTCGTCAAAATTGTCTTGAATAGGGCTTAGTGCCGGGCCGTGCAAGCCGCCTCTCGGTGTTCTTCCAACCGTGATGCCAGGATGAAGCACGTTTTCGCGATGAGCCCAAGAATTGGTTGTTTTCGCATGCAGCCGCAAGCCCGCAACTGCTCTGTTTAATCTTTGGGTGTCTGGGCGTTGCGCGCCTGGCTGTAGAGCTCGGTGAGGTTGTAGCGCTTGAGCGCGTCCCAATCGCCGTCGACGACGCTCATTCCGCAGACCGACTGGCAGGAGTTAGATGGGCAAGGAATAACAAACAGGGACTTCTCCGATGGCTTACCTGGTAAATGTCGATGAGTATGACCTTGTCGGGGGAGCTGAGGTTGACTTTATGGCGATCGTCGTTGATCAGGCCAGCAACCGTGTTGATCACCACGTCTCGCTTCAGGTTGCTGTGGTTGCGGATGGTCGGCCGGATCGCAAACTGCGCGCTGTCAGCGTCCGAAGCCAAACGAGAGATGGAAGGACGGCAAACTCACCGTGAACCCCTTCTTCTCAGCGCCCTCATCCTTCCCAGTTTCAGTCTCCGTCTTTGCTGGCCCTGCCTCTCCCTCCCCTCCCTCATTGCCCTCCGTCTTCGCTTCCTCTGCCTCTGCCTCTCCCTCCTCCTTACCCTCACCACCGCCACTGGCACCCGCAGAAACACCGCCCCTCTTCCCACTCAAATCAAACACACCCCCCAACACCTCCCTCGCAACCTCCACCAGCCCCGCCTCCGTCGCCTTCCCCATGACACTAACCGGCGTCAGCCGATTGACATAGCGACACCGCATCAACCCGGGTATCTCCCCACACCGCCGCGCGTCCTCACATATCCTCCTGACAAACTCAACAGGATCCACGGGCGGGCGCGTCCGGACAAAGAGCAGGCAGTCGACGTTCATTTTGACGGGTGTCATTCTGTTGTCTTTGCTGTTGTCGTCACCTCCTTCGGTGGGGTTGGTGGTGGTGGTGTTGGGTTTGGAAGTCAGCGCGGCGACTTCCTTCTGGATGGCCTTTTCGATGTCCTCCTCCTCTTCGTCATCGTCGTCGTTACCGGTACTGTTGCCGGTGTCGTGGACGGATTTGATGCCGTACATCTTCTCAGCATACTACCATCATCCCTTTCATCAGTCTAAAATCTCATAGTGAGGGAGGGTGAGGGAGTGAGAGAGAGAGAACAACACACCTCAGCAAACAACACGCCAACCTCCCTCGCAGCCTTGGCCTCCTGGTGCCGGGCGCATGTGACAAAGATGCCCGTGTCGCCCGGCTGGAGGTTGGCTTCCTTTTGCAAGATCTTGGCCTGCTGGTGCGGCGTCGTCCATTTGCCTGCATTTCCCGTCTGTTGTTTGATGGATAAAAGTTAGCAATGTGATGCATGAGATGAAGTGAAGGGTATCTTGTGAGGGCTGGTTCATGAGAATCCTCGCACGCGCCAATCTTGTTGACCCTGGTTTGACGTTCCAGAAGAACCTCGCCAGATTGACAGCTCGACACCAATGCTCATAATGTGCATACCTTCTTCTTCTTGGCCCGCTGCTGGCCCGCTGCACCGGCCGGCGCGTTTTTCCTCTTGCCGTTCTCTGCCATGGTGAGATGGTGGCAGTGAATTCGTCGATAAAATTGTGTGTGTGTAAAATTAGCGCAAAAGGTGAGCTGTTCCTTGGTGTTTGACGTTCCAAAGCTGTTGGAGATTGGCTTTTTTCCCGTTGCGTAGATGCGAAGTTGTGGTGTCCAGAGAAGTAGTCTCTTCCCTCCTGTTGTGGACGTGGGATAAAAACATTGAATTCTCTTTGTGAGAGCCATCCACAAGTCACGTGGCCCTCCTTTCAACACACACAGCATTAGGCACGAGACACACACCGGAAGGGACATGTTCATATTTTAATGAGAAAAACAGTTTGGAGAATGTCATACAGATACTTTTTGTTGTATTGGTACAAAGCCCAAGGCTTGTTCATGGCTGCATAAAGTCATGCGATTACCGAGTATTGCCTCCCTCCCATTCATGATTCATAATCCACTTCCCTCATACCTTTTACCCCCCCCACCTTCACCCCCATTACTCCTACTCGCTCATCTTGGCATTATTCTTCGCCGCCACCTCGGCGGTAATCTTGAGCGCCCTCGGCGCGTCCTCCTTTGGCATCCACAGCTCGACAAACTGCAGGCCGCCGGCCTCGTTGAACTCGCGGTCCGTCAACAGCTTCTCGAGCCCGTCCTTGGTCTTGACGACAAACTTGCGCACCGTCTTGTCGGTCCCGCCAAACACGGTCGGCACCTCGGTGTACTGCCACCGGCAGATGTCGTTGTACTCGGCCTCCATGCCGTGGATGAAGCGCTCAATGGTGAAGCCCTCGTTGTAGATGAGGAAGCTGGGAAAGTCAGTCATGATGCACTTAATTTTTTAGTTTACTGGGGAAAACGTACATGGTAACCCGCAGCTTGTGCCGAATCATGGTCGTCACCTCCTGGGCCGTCAGCTGGAACGAGCCGTCGCCGACAAACAGGACGGTCCGGCGGTCGACGCCCATGTCCTGTGCTGCGAGCGCAGCGCCCTGGGCGGCGCCGACGGACCAGCCGATGCTACCCCAGAGAATCTGCGTGATGCCCGTCACGCCGCGCGGGTACTTTGTCTCCCAGATGCCAAAGTTGGACGTGCCCGTCTCGGTGACCACAATGTCGTTCTCCTTGAGGTACTCGCCGACGCGCGGCCAGAAGAAGGCCTGCGTGATGGTCTGGGAATCGTCCTTGTTCTTGGCCACCTCGTTGACCACCTCGGGCGACGGCAAGGGGGACAGCTTGCTCAGGTCGACGCGCTCCACCACCTTGCGGAGCACGCCGCGCATCGCCACGCCCGGGTACTCGGAGTAGCGCACCTTGCAGTGGTCCGAGTGGAAGTCGATGGTGTTGAGCTGCGAGGTGTGGTACGAGAAGCCGGCCGTGTTGAAGTCGCTCTTGAGCGCGCCAATCGACAGCACCAGGTCCGCTGACTCGACCCGCTCCGCAACGGCGGGGAGCGATCCTGTACCCGCATACACGCCGCCATAGTTGGGGTGGCTCTCGTTAATAGCCCCCTTGCCCATGGGCGTGACAAACACGGGCAGCTTCGTCTTCTCCAGGAGGTCGTGCACTTCCTGCAGCACCCGGTGGCGGACGGCGCAGGCATCCACCAGGATGATGGGGCTCTTGGCGGCGTGAAGGTACTTGAGAACGACGTCTACCACGTAGTCCTCGCGCTCTGGGTCGTTCTGGGGCTCGTTGAGATCAATGGGCGTGTCGAGGCGCTCGCCCTCAATCTTCTTCTCGACCATGTCGGTCGGGAGCATGATGTAGACGGGCCGGCTGCGGATCCAGCACTCGCGCAGGGCGTGGTCGATCTGGTCGGCGATCTCGGCTGGCTTGGTCAACTTGGCCGTGTCACAGGCGATCTGTGAGCCCATGTTGGCGAACACGTTGAAGTCGCCGTTGCCGAGGGTGTGGTGCAGCAGCATGCCATTGCGCTGCGAGATGGTGGACGGGCAGCCGACGATGTGCACGACGGGGACGTGTTCCGAGTAGGCTCCGGCGACGCCGTTGATAGCGGACAGCTCTCCCACGCCGAAGGTTGTGATGAGCGCCGAGATGCCCTTGGTTCGGGCGTAGCCGTCGGCAGCATATGCTGTTCCTGATCAGTCTCTCGCTCTTCTTACCAATCGCATAGATGAGGGGGGTTACATACCGGCATTCAGCTCATTGACGCTGCCCACCCATCGTAGCCCGGCCTTGGGGATGTAGTCCAAAGCCACCAGGTTGAAATCGCCGGGAAGGCCATGGACGGACCGGATTCCGATTTCGTGCAGTCTCCTGAAGAGATACTCGGCCACAGCGACGGGCTTCTTGAGGCCCTGTTCTCTGATGTCGACCATTCTGTGTGAGTGTGTGTTTGTGGTGTGGATTGGAGTTGTGTGTGAGTATGAACCAACAGCAGAGGTCGAGAACCGGGCAGTTGGCAATTGAGTTTATTATTTATGAAGGTTCAGGATGCCATTACGAAGTCGCGATTCCCCGGTATCGCCGGTAGGGCTCGAGAGAAAGCACGTTGCTGTGCTGCATTGGAAGCCTGGAAGCTGCATTCTGGCGGGGCCGAGAGGTGACGCAGGAGCGCAATCATGCCATGCGGTTGCTCGTACGAAGCAACTGGCCGAGAAGGGCCGTCAGCGCTGCAGATCGACTTTTGGCTGAGAAAAAAGGTGGAAAAAGGTGGTCTGATGCTTCTCGTTTACGCGCGGGTGATGTCATGCAAGGGCCGCCGGTGGTACTCCGGTCCGTAGCTGAGCCGGCGGGCGCCAACCGCAGCTGTCTAAAGAGTTTCGAGAGTGCAACCTCCCGCCAAGCCCAGCCCGTCCCAGCCGTAGGCGACCTCCTTGTGCTCCGCCCCCATCATGCACACATTCCGAGATCATGGCATTTCCGAATGCCGTGGTCGGTATCCTCCGTATGGGACTGGACGTGCGCCCGGCGCCAGGCCAGGTCTAGATTGCCTCTATTTTCGCCGCTGCGTCCGGCAAAAGTGAGAAGAGATGGTGAGCCGCCAAAGCCACAATCAACCGGTCCGAGAAGAGGGAAGAGCCTCATACCACCATACAACAACATCCTGCGCCGAACTCCGTCTAAGTGCGTAACCCAACACAAAATCCCACAACGCTTTGTCCAGATCCCGTCACCCAATATGTCAATTCTACTGCCCATCAGTCGCACCTCCCATCCTTCCACCCCGTCCTCCACCGCTCCTCCCACTTGCTGCAGTCAAACGTCGGCTTGCCCAGCTTCCTGTTCACCTCGTTGTGCGCCTCGCACAGCCAGTTGCCAAACTCGTCCCGGCTGCCGGCTTTCACTTCTTGCTTCTGCATGTACGCCTGGAAGTCCTCGGCGCACACCCAACACGGGTAGACCTTGGAGAAGAGGTGCATGAAGCTCTTGAGTTCGGACTGTTCGTTTGGTGTTGGCGTGGACGGGTACGTCGCGGCTATCGAGTGGAGGAGGGTCCATGTGCTTCGGCCGAGGGTCTCGACGTCGGGGGGGCAGTCTTTTGGTGGTGCTTGTGGTGCGGAGGCTTTGAGGGAGGACTTAGTCTGCGCGGCCCAGGCGGCGAAGGATGTGCAGGAGCGGCAGCTGGGAGGAGAGCTGTCAGTAGGGCCTTAGGGAACTACATCGTTGAAGACTTACGGCTTCCCATCCTTGCCGAGGACAACGCCTTTGGGAAACTTCTTTGGCGGCTCGGTCGTGGTCGCCGCCGCAGCACCGTCTGCGGCCGGGGCACTGGTAGGTTGCTGTTCTGTGCTGTCGGCTGCCATCTGAACGCACTTCGGATTTACCGAACCAGGAGACTTCCAGCAGTTGGCGCGAAACAAGTGGCGTGATTATTCAAGATCTTGAAGACACTCAACGGCGGCGATGCCGGACACGGCGACAAGCCGCTTTCCGGCAATTCTCGGACTGCTTGGAAATCAGATGAGAGCAGGGATTAGCTTTTATCGATAAGCCCTAGTGGGGTCGCCGATCGGCAATCCAGATTCCAGACCGAAAGCTGCTCGGGGGCACTTGTCGTTCCTCTCTGAAGTCTGAACATTCATGGTTGAGCTGCTGTCCCATCCCAAATCCACACCAACAGCAATGTCAGACAAGACACCTATTTTCCTCCTCAAGACCAAATCGGTTCCCGGCGATGCCTACGAGGAGCTCTTTTCCACCCCTCCCGATGGCCCGTCATTCGACCCCTCCTTCGTCCCCGTGCTCGAGCACCGCTTCGACGAGGAGGGCATGGCCAAGGTGCGAAGTGCCCTCGAAAGCAGGGCAATAAGCACCGCCGACGACGTCGCATACGGCGGCCTCATCTTCACGTCCCAGCGCGCCGTCGAGGCCTTCACCAAGCTCGTCGAGGAACGGAGAGGTGAGACTCTTGTCTCGACGACGGTGGCTTCGGAAATCAAACGCTAAGGTGAGCAAATCCGCAGGCGAAGATGGCTGGCCGTATCTCCAGGACGTGCCCGTCTACAGCGTCGGGCCGGCAACCACGCGCGCCCTCAAGGCCGTTCCCCAGGTGCCGCCTCTGCAGGTTTTTGGAGAGCACACGGGCGCCGGGGAGAAGCTGGCGCCCTTTATCCTGGAGCACTACGGGGAGTGGTACAGGGGCCGCGAGTCCAAACCTCCCCTGCTGTTCCTTGTGGGCGAGAAGCGGCGCGATATCATCCCCAATATACTTACCGCAGCGGGTTGGCGGGTGGATGAGGTGGTCGTCTACGGCACCGGGGAACTGAAGTCGTTCAAGGAAGACTTCACTCGGCGTCTTGAAGAGACAGCAGGGTCGCAGAGGAGATGGGCGGTTGTGTTTTCGCCCAGTGGCTGTGACAGCATGCTGTCTGCCATGGGTCTCCTCGACGAGAGCACAGGCAAGGCCAAGCCCAAGGGGCCGGACCAAAACGTCTTTGTTGCTACTATCGGGCCAACAACCCGCGATCATCTGATCCAGGAGTTCGGGTATGAGCCCGAGGTGTGCGCCGAGCAGCCGACGCCAGAAGGCCTGTGGCAGGGCATCTCCCGCTTCAACAAAGACCTAGAATAAGAGGTAGTACCGTATCTACAACGAGCCTTCGCCGGACAAAGGCATGAATAATTCAGCACGTGAGGCGTCAATGCTTGCTACCCGCCTTGGCCTTGGACTCGGTATGGGCGGATGAGATTGAGGTTCCCTGCGAGTCTGGCCTGACTTGGTGGTTCACCCATCCCCATTCGCAGTGCAACTGGACAGATCATGCATGTTGAGGTACAGGTACCTTTTCTGCCCCTCCAGTTACCTAATCCTTACCTTACAAGCCGGTTAATTCGGGCTGGCAGACGCTACGCCAAGGTAAGGTACTCTTATGTTGCGGTTACCTTCTTGGCGCTCTTCGGGCCACAGTGCGTTTCTGTTTAAGGCTGACGCAACGCTGCTCTCAGGCCCAAGCTCCGGAGTCCAGACAGCACAACTCCGTCACTCTCCCTGCCCTCACAACTCCGAGGAATGCAACCCGCGGCCAATTCATGGCAACCCTCGTTCCACGAATACACGTGGATTTCGGCTCACCGTCTACAGTCACAACTTGATGGCTGTTTGCCGCGGCCAGTGACAGCCAACATCGCCTGCTGATCGTCCGTCTGTTGGACTTTAGCTTCACCTAACCAAAGACGCGTGCCCCGAGCTGCTCACAACAGCACACGCCATCTCCTTCCCAAAGAAGGCCTTAACAGTACCGACGCAACCATGACCTTCTACGCCTCCAGCACCAGCCGACCCCTCCGCTCGCGCCACTCCCCCGACCTCGACCACTCTCCATCCTCCTCCCCCGGCACCGTCACCCCGCCCGGCACCGGCACGCCCAGCTCCTCCACCTTCCTCACCTCATCCGTATCCAGCCTCTGGGGCGGCCTGATGCGCCGCTTCTCCAGCGAGCCCTCCCCGTCAACACCCAACCCCCCGTCCCTTCCGCACGCGCGGACCTATCAACCCGACGGCGGCGAAGGCAAGCACGGTAAAGGAAACGGCATCGACGGCGTATACACCCCGCCACACCTCCTCCACACCCACCGCACCGCGTCACCCATGCGCCCCCCTCCGCTGGAGCCTCTGCAGCTGGTCGGGTTCGCGGACGAGACGCGCCAGGACGCGCGGCTGCTCACGCCGGCCGTGGCCGAGGAGATCCGCATCATGGTGCCCGCGCGGCTGGGCATTGTGGACGAGTGGCGGCTGGTGTACAGCCTGGAGCAGGACGGGGCGAGCCTGGCGACGCTGTATGAGAAGTGCGCGCGGTACCAGGGGGTGAGGGTTGGGTTTGTGTTGTGTGTGCGGGATTGTGAGGGGGGTGTATGTTCTTCCTTTTTCCTCTCTTCAGCGTATCGCTGCTGACAGTTTTGTTACCTACCTGCAGCTCTTCGGCGCCTACCTCTCCGACCACCCTCACCCAGCCCCAAAATACTTCGGCACAGGCGAATGCTTCCTCTGGCGCGCCTCCGTCCTCCCTCCGGCACCATCCACAACCGACAACACCTCCTCCAAACCCCCATCCCGCTCATCCACCCCACAGTCCCAATCCCAATCCCACTCCCGCTCCCGATCAAGACACTCCCACCACTCCATCCGCTTCAAAGCCTTCCCCTACTCGGGCATAAACGAGTACTACATGCTCTGCGAGACACATTTTCTGTCCCTGGGCGCAGGCGACGGGAAATACGGCCTCTGGCTCGACGACTCGCTCGAGCGCGGCGTGAGCGCCACGAGCCAAACGTTTGGCAACGAGCCGCTGAGTGAGGAGGGGGAGAAGTTTGGCGTGCTGGGGGTTGAGGTGTGGGTTATTGGTGCGTAGATGCATGCATGATGGACTTGCGTGGGTATCGGTAGGTGATTATAATGGGACTGTAGACCTGGCTACGGCAGGTCAGGGTAGGATGGGCTGGGTTTGTTCCTTTTGCTTGTTGGTGAGGGTTAGGTTGGTGGGTTGGATGGTGTGTCAAGGGTTCGGAAAAAGGGAGTACACAAACGGTTGGGTTGGGCTGTCGGACATGACACTGGGTGGTTGTTTCTTGGTTCAATGAATGGGTAAGGGCGGCGAAATGGTTGGCGTATTGGCGTTCTGGCGAAGGTTCGACACGGCATCTCTGCTCAAATCCGGTTATTCAGCACGGAGGGCCATGGATGAGTCGGGGAAGATGCGGTGCTATTCTGCTTCTACGGTTAGGACGGACAAGATCCATAGGAGGGTCGAGGTGGGGATCATATGTAGCTATCAAGATACCCAACGGACATAGAACATGCAATTCATGCATCGTTCAACGAGATATGGTGATATCTGAGTGCACAAGTCTACTATTGCATCGAGAGTCGGTTTTGAAACGACAACTCCAATGGCTAGCCAAAGAAGAGAAACGGCACGGCTTGGGAATTACACCTCTCCCAGGGACGAGAAATGACAATGAAAGAAAAGTCTCGTTACTATCTGCCAACCATGTTACCCAGACCAAGTTCCAGATACCCAGCCTAGCGGTCGACATGCATTTCCCAACTCCTTATCTCTATCCCCCACAATCCCCAAAGCAAAAGACAACTCGAAAGCAAGCCAAGTTGCTGCCATGCACAGTGAACCCTTTACCCCCGACTTCCTCTGACCCGACATCCACCAGATCCTCTACCTCATAATCTCCTGGTAGATGAGCTGCTTCAACTGCTCCTTGGTGAGGTTGTCCTTGTGCTTGTCAAAGTCAAAGAACTCCTCCGGGATGGGCGGGGCCGTCGGCTCATCGTCTGGGTCGTGGTACGGCTCGAGGTAGGGGTGCTTGAGGGCCTCCTCGACCGTGATGCGCTTCACAGGGTTGAAGGCGAGCAGCTTCTCGAGCAGGTCGAGCGCCAGCTCCGACGTGTTGGGGAACAGCGTCCGGAACGGCACCTTCTTCTTGAACGGCAGCGAGCGGATGTACTCGCGGGCGCGGCGCGACTTGATGCCGTAGTAGTCCTCCATCGTCGGCGTTCCCAAGACATCCAGGATCAGCGTCAGCTGGTGGTGGTCTACGCGCCATGTCAGTATGAGGGGATTCAACCAATTCCGGGGGGGGGGGGGGGGGGGGGGGGTGTGAGCACGTACAGTCCTTGCCGGGGAACAGGGGCTTGCCGCTCAACATCTCGGCCAGGATGCAGCCCACCGACCAGACGTCGATCGCCTTGGTGTACTCCTTGAACGTCAACATGATCTCTGGGGCGCGGTACCAACGAGTGGCCACGTATTCCGTCATGAAGCCCGAGTTATCCTCCTGCGACGCCGCCGAGCGGGCCAGACCAAAATCGCAGACCTTCAAGTCGCAGTTGGCGTTGAGCAGCAGATTCGACGGCTTCAGGTCGCGGTGGAGCACGTTCGCCGAGTGCATCGCCTTAAGGGCGCGCAGGGTCTGGTAGATGAAGTACTGGCAGTGGTCGTCCGAGAGCTCTTGTGTCCGGATCACGCGATGCATATCGGTCTCCATGAGTTCCTAGCACTTGTGTCAGAAACCCACAGCCGGCACAAGTCATGCTAGGAAATGCATACCTGGATCAGGTAAACCTCGTTGAAGGTCTCATAGCTCCGGGGCTTCTGGATGTCGAGGATGGAGATGATGTTCTCGTGGTTGAAGTACCGCAAGAGCTTCATCTCACGCAGTGTCCGCAGGCAGAACATGGAGTGGTCGAATGGAGTGATCTTCTTGATGGCCACCTTCTGCCCAGAAGGCTTGTGAACGGCGGAGCTATCAACCCAGTTAGGCCCTTGTGACTTCCACTGGCAATGCGCCATATTGGACTTACCACACGACTCCGTAGGCGCCTTCGCCGACGACATCTTGGATGTCGTACTGCTCGCTCACATTGAACGAGATCTTGCGCGCCCCGCTCCGATTCTGTGCGTTGCTCATGGCTGGTCAAGTATCGAGAATCTGGCCGAGTCGGCTTCGGGTGTGATAGATGGTCGGGGGAGATGTCGACTGACTGAACCGTGGAATCGCTGCAAGCGATTGCCTCGGCGGTTCCTTTGTAGGTTCGTAGCCGGCAGGGTCGAAGGTTCCCGCTAGGTAGTCGGCCAAGGACTGGCTATTTGTGCTGTTGAAGACCAGTCGTGGTCAACCAACGCGTGTTATGCCCGAAGCCAAGACTCTCGGTATAACGGTAGGCCACTTCTCCCTTAAGTCAAGGCCGAGTCGACTCCCGTAAGCTCGTCGGTGGTTCTTTGTTCGCCGAGGGCGGCGCGTGGCACGGAGATCGGACGGGAGCTCTTGTCTGTCGCAAGTAACAATCTCAAGTTAGCAACCAGGCACGCCAACTGAAAACGAAATTCAACATATGACCGGTCACATGTGGCGCGTAGCTGGCAACATTAGACCGGTTGGAGCGTCCCCTTTCTCGGGCAAGAGAACAGGGACGGAATCGCCGGCCAGGAGCTTGCGAGATAGTGAACGGCAGGGGCCCGGGGAGCTGCACAGGTCCTCAAGGTGGCGATCAAGCGTCAAAGACCATGGCGCAGGGGTTTCAGGGGGTGAGCTTCTAGAAGCTCCAATCGAACAGACGAACGGAAACAATCCCGAGTAAAATCCGTGAACACGGTCGTCGACGACTGGGCTGGAACGGTGCGGGTTGGCGATCAGACGCTTCGTCTGCGACTCTCGGGGTTGTCGCAGGGGGTTGCCGCAGAAAGGTCCCAGCTCGCGGCGGACTGCTTGGTTGCAATTGCGCTGCCAGAAAGCACGATTCATCTTTGACCGAGAGAAAGAGATGGTGCGAAGCGCTCCTCGGACATGATGCTGAAGCTTGTTGTTTTCATCGGGTGGAGGTTGCCAGGGGAGCTCCTCGGAGGTTCGACGAGGGGCAAAAGAAGGAGCCTTTCGAGAACATGCCACAGCAATACCAGTAACGTACCTTCTGAAGCTTCAGGTTCCGCTCAGGGCTTTGGACAAGCGTGCTGGCCGCGAAGGAGATGCGAGTGCAGAGGAGGTGAAGCAAGAACAACTTGCGACGGCGTGAGCGAGAGAGGTTCCAGAGGAAGGTTGCCCCGCTTCTGGGCTGCGCCTGGCTGGGGCTCCGGGATTCGGGATGGTATGTACCTTCAACAGAAATGAACGAATGGTCTGAGCGCGACCCTTCCGTCGCCGACAGACGCAGTCAAGAGTTTGCCGTAATGACAGCACCGATATTGTGGAAAGGGTGGCAAGCAGAAAAGGCTGAAGCTCATCAGCTGGGAGAAGGAGGTCGTGTTGTAGAAGAGCAGAAGGCGAGCTTGCCTGGCCTGGCCATCCTGGATCTGGCCCCTCACTGGCGGGGGGATGGAGTGGCATGGGCAGGGGTCCTATCAAGCAATCCCTGAGTGGGGCGGTCACGATGCTGGTTGGGCACTTGCAACCACAGGGCCACTTCAACTCGCCATTTCGCACCCATAATAATAACTGGCACTCAGTTGGGCCGCTCAGAACGCCAGGTTGCAGCGCCAATATCCTGACGGCCGCTGGTTGCTTCGATGGCCATCTGGATCAGGAGCTTACTGCACGGTCCCGGTCTCATCGACCCGGCACTCGGACCTTCCAGGTTGGCTCCGGGCACACAGACCACGGCGGACACGGGTTCCGAAAACCAAACCAGCTCGCCTGACGGCGCGTTGGCGTGAAAGGAATCGATGGCTGTCAGATATCGCTTTCCCTGCAGTCTGGAGCCACGGCGGTCGACGAATTACCCAGGCGCTTAAACAATCAAACTGAGAACCATCTCGTGGATGAGCTCGATCCCGAGTTGCCATGCCCCGGATCATCGATTTGAGCGCAGCCTTCCGCAACATCGAATACCACCCAAGTAACCCCGCGCATCATGAGACCTCAGGGCAAATAATCTTCACGCCCGGATCACGGTCGCCATCATCACACTCGCACTCATCACACTGCAGGCCCGAAGCTAAATAAATCCGCCCACCACCAAGCACAACCGACCAAAGAGGCTGGCTGCTGCATGATACACACCCACCTCCCGTTTGCAAACGCGGCCAACGAGCACTCAAATTAGGCGCCCGAGCGAGCCTGTCTTGCCTGTCCCCCTCCCCACCATCACCCCCCGAGCAACCCCTACCCGTACTCCGTAACTCTGGCGCGGGACCCGCTTTCTCGGCGCGTGCTTGTCTCAGACCTGAAATCGCCAATGGGCTGCGCTGGCCGGCCGGCGAGCGACTGTTTCAAGGCCGCCCCAAGAATGGACCCTTTTCTCTTCCGCGTGGTTTGAAGCTTCAGCCGCCAATATGGAATTGTGACCTCCTTCTCCTCACTCCACAGAACAAGAAACAAACAGAAACAGAACCCACCGCGAGGCCGCCAACCACTCATCAGGAACTCGGTCTGGTTTCACACACAAGGACCAGCCAATGACAACCAGCAACACCTCTCAGTGCAAGTTGGTTGGCCCCCTCAGAGGTGAGGTGAGGTTGAGGGTTGAGGCGGTGCACCTTGCCCTGCGCTTATTCAATCTATCCAAGGTGAAACAAGACAGTCAAGTCACTCTAGCATCAACAAAGGGGCTCTGCATCGGGATGTCAAGAGCAGCGCAAGAGCCGCCTGCAAGACCGCCCCTGAGATTGAGGCCAGAACGGCGACCCGGTGGGGCTTTGCATTTGCTATTCTCGCCACAACGAGAGAATGAAACGGCCATGTTGAAGAACATGGTCTGCCCTTTTCGAGAGATGGTCGTGGTGTTTCTCGCCTGGTTGAATGGCCTGCAAAATACACACGTTACTGATCTTAAGGCGGTAAAGGCGGCCACTGGGCCAAGACAGACAGAAACAAGGTCGAGTGCCTGGGCAACGTATTGCTGTAAAAGCCTGATGGCGAGCAACAACCCAAGACCCATAGGCGAGCTCGAGGCAAGACGGGCTCAGTGCCTCAGCAACACAACGGACCAAACCGACAGTTTGATGGTCAAACATTTGTAATCCCGTTTTCTCTCCAGCCCTTTGCTCTGTAAAAAGCTCTATTCAGCGCAAGCAGCATTACCCATACATCACCAACACCAACATCTGTAGCAGCCACACCACCTCCCATACCGGGACCACCCCTCACAAACTCACCCTCATTGAACAACCTATTCAAGCCATCAGCACTTCACATTTCCACTCTCAGAAGACTCATCATCACCCAAGACTAACCTTCTCCCTCAGCGTGCCCATCCACTGCTGATAACTCATCCCCTGATCGGCCCGATCCTCCACCAGCAGCGTCTGCGCCCACAGCTTGAGACTCGGCTCGCCATCCTCGCGCACCACATACAAATGCGGCACCACCACACTGCCCACCCCGCGGCTCTTATGATCGCGACTCTTCTGAATCACCGCCCGCACCCGCTCATTAAAGTCGTTATCCAGCTCCGGCACCGACCCCTTGCCGACGCGCAGCTGCGCGCGGTCGGCCACCCCGAAAACGTCAATGAGCAGCTGCGGCACGGCGTCGCGCCCCACCCACAGGAACTGCGTCTGGCCGTCGTCGATCAGGTACAGGCCGTAGGGCACAAACCGCTCGGACGAGAGGTTGAGCGGCGGCGGGAGCACGATCTGGCTCGTCTCCGGGTCCGGGTAGCCCGCGTTGTCGGGCATGTCGTGCAGCGAAAACAGGCGCGGGTAGATGTACTGGATGAGCAGGGGCAGCGGCAAGGTCGAGAGCAGGCAGAGGGCTGCAGAGCGGAGGTCCGATGGGATCTGGGCTGACTTGCGCAGGCCGACGTTCTTGATCAGGCCCAGGAACAGGGCGGGCAGGCCGCGCAGGTTGGACGGGAACTGCAGGCCGCCGCCCATGCTGCCGCCGGCGAGCTCCTTCTTAAAGGTCTGCAGCAGCTCGGTGATCTTGCTCTGCAGCATGTCCCGGGCCGAGTCGAGCCCGCTGCTGAGGGCCCGCTCGACGGCCTTGTGGCTGTAGTAGGTGGTGATGGCGCACTGGTCGGCCGAGGCGTAGACGTCGGCGAGGTTGGTAGTGGTCGGCAGGGCGAGCGTCAGCACGCGGATGCGGCGCTCGCCGTTGCACGTCGTGTGCAGCACGGCCGTCTGCAGGCACACGACGTTCTTGTTCAAGTTCTCGTCGATGGCCACCTCGACCACGTAGCACTGGTCGCGGGGGAAGGCCGGGAAGGCGCACAGGTCGGAGCTCCGGTTGAAGAAGTTGCCGTAGAAGGTGCTCATGCGGAGGCCGGTCGTCGCGCGCACACGGAGGACAGCCTCGAGGCCAATCTCGGAGGAGAGGAAGTCGCTGAACTCGGAGGCGAACTTGATGGCGTCCTCTGGGCGGCCCGCGTTCCATCCCGGATAGAACCAGGTCTGGCCGCCCGTGTACCTCGGGAGGTTGCTCAGCGACGCCACATCTTGGTACTGCGACGAGAAGAGGAACATGTCGACCGAGACTTGATTCTTGGAGCACTCGACCGCGAAGCTCTTGTAGAAGCTGTTGGCCGTCTGAAGTAGGCTGCTCTCCTTGGAAGTGCCCAGCAACTTCTTGTCCTCGCGCATCTCGAGCTTGCCGTAGCCCACATTCGGCAGCGAGGCGCTGAGAACCACAATCTTGCCACCGAGAGGGGAGATGAGCTTGTGCCCGGCCCTAAGGGCAGATCCCATGCAAGACCCGGTGTTTTGGTTGTTGGCAAACATGTCGGGGAGCTTGGTAAGGAAGTTCTCAATGCTGTTCCGGCACTCTGTCAGGGGGACCAGCAGCTCCGTGGGAACCGGAAGGAAGGGCTCGTCCAGGTCGCTGACCACGAGCATGCTAGTCTCGCCGTTCTCGTCCGTGTCCTTGGGCACCGAGAAGTAGTGCAGGCTCGAGTCGACGGCGATGAAGCCGAGGCGAGTGCGGCGGTCAGCATTCGGAATCCTGTTGAGGCTGTCGAGGATGGTGCGGGCGCTGGTCGCAAGGAGACCGGTCGATACGGCGGCGTAGCTGACATCGAACAGGAAGAGATAGACCAGCGGCTGGGGCGGGCGGACCATGTACTCCTGCGGGGCGACAAACTCGACGACGGCGTGGTTCAGCTCGTGCCGCTGCCACCGATCGACAGTCTTCTGGGCGGCAGCATCCCAGTCAAACGCCTGCGGCACGTCGTTGGTGAGGTTGCACATGTTGCAGCGCCACCGGTGGCCGTGGTCGAGGAAGGTGACAAAGGGATTGATGTAAGACCTGCATCTCCGGCAACGCGAGATGACCTGGTCTTGAACCACGGGCACAGGGTCGTCGAGGTCGTGGAGGGCCGCGTAGGGTTGGATGACGAGGGCCAGTGGCAGCTTGCTCTTCTTGAGTAGCGAGTGCGTGGTGGGGATGGCGTTGAGGGTCGATCGTACGTATTTTGGCGCGCAGTTTGCATCTGGCGAGGGAGTCACGCTAGACTGTTGCAAGAGGTCAGCATATGTGGTAACTCTCGGCGAACTGAGAGTTGACGTACGTTAGGAGGCAGGATGATGGGTGGCGGGGGCAGATCCAACTCGGAGACATTGAAGGGCTGGTTTAGCAGATCGGTCGGGTAGAGCTGGTTGAGGGGGCCGGCGCGCGCTTGAGGCGGAAGCTGCTGCGGCTGCGGCTGCGCTCCAGGACCGAGATTCATGGCCGACATGCCGGAGGTAAGCCCGGCGACGCCCGGGGCTGGGGCAGCTCCGGCCGGTGGGTAGTACGGCTCCGGGGCCTGGTAACCTGCCACCGGAGCTGCTGGCTGGGCCATGCCGTAGGCCGGTTGCTGCGGGGCGCCGTAGGCAGCGGGCTGGACTTCTGGCTGCGGATAACCTCCATATGCCGGCGCGGGAGCCCCGAATTGACCTGCCCCTGGCAACTGACCACCGACGGCGGCGTTGCCCCCTACGCCCACGTCGAAGGCGCCAGCCGCATATGCTCTCTTCTTCTTCTTGCCATGCTCGGCGTGATGCGCGCCGGCAGCCGGGGGCGGGGCGGCGGCCGGGTCCGCATAACCTTGGTCGGGATACGGTGCCTGGGCTTGGTCGGCGGGTTGCTGGGGCGGATACTGGCCGTAGCCGTCATGGGGAGCGGACATGGTGAGCTCGACCAGCGCCGCTGCAGCAGGGCGTCCGAAGTCAGACGATGTGCGGGAGAGGTGGCCGACAAATTGTGGTGTTCTGCGTGGGAGTGTCGGCGTGCGACCTTGACCTTGAGATGGAGAGCTGGCACCACGTTGAGGTGAGGGTTGGAATGGCGTCGGTGGATGGTGGCGGGTGGTGGGCCAAGCTTGGAGTTGGCTGCAGGTAACAGGGTTAGAGCTGTGCTGCGTCTTTACCAATTTGGGCCGAGGGGCTGCCGATGACAGACTGGCCTCATCAGCGAAGGCTGTCAATCGGAGGGACAAGGCAGGGATGCTATCGCAGAGCTGGGAACTCGCACTGTGGCGCTGGAGCTGTGGCTGTGAGTTTGAGTGCGAGGCGAGGCGAGGCCAAGCGAGGTAGGTACATCAGCGGCCGCATCTCGATTACTGGATACCTCGATAAATGCATCAAAACGCGCCAATACCTGCGTTCTGAAATACAGGTTTGTTAGCGCCGCGGTAACTTACCACCGGACCCTCGCCGTTCTGTGGAGTGGATTGTTAGGGAAAGATACCATTTCATCTCCGAGCTGCCTCGATCAGACATGCCCCTGCCGCCCGCAAACACCTGCCGGAGATCAGTCCGTGTCCATTGCGCAGCCATCAGACATAATACGGTGGACCGAATTTTCGTATCGGCAGGCTTGAGGCCTCCTGTGAGAGAAAACTCTGAGAATAAAAGAGTCATGAGGTGATGTTGGCGTCACGAGACGTGTGTGCCCTCAAGAGTTGGCCAACAATCGGCGCCGGCAACGTTGGTTCATATTATTCTGCGACACTGCATCTCGCATCAAACTTGCAGACACCCTCGTCCGTCTCAAACGGCTGAATGGATGCAACTTTCGATTGCCCTGAGAACCTGCCCATCACTTTCGCGAGTTGTGCGCTCATTGCGACCAGCGATCTCGTCTCATCGTAGCTCACAACAAGCCGTCATTGCATTTCATCACCATGGCTTGGGGAAAGAGTCAACCCCAAAAGCCGCCGTCGGCATTAAGGTCGGTCTTGTCCATTTTGTTCGTTCTATGTCAAAAACCAAGTGTAACCAAGACCGGCGACAGGCAACTCCTCCCGCTCATCGTCACTTTAATCATCCTCGCGGGCATCGCCTGGGTCTGCTACCAGATCTACCTGTCGCTGGGCAAGATCCAGGCACAGGCGCGCAAGCAGATGGGCGACCACGTCGTCTTTTCCAAGGACGGCATGCGCGTCAATGTGCAGAACCAGGACGATGAGTCGTACCTGGACAAGACGCAGAGCTGGTTCGTCAAGGCGTGGGAGCTGGGCACTGCTCCGGGCGCGAACGAGCAGGGTGACGCCGGGAGGCGGAAGAGGTCTGTCGTGTCTCGGGTCGAGCACCTTGCCAGTGGCTAACGGCGATGGCAGGCATGTCTTGACAAAGTCAAAGCGCGGAGAGGGTCATCAGCACGACTAGTGCTTAGGGCTCTAGAAGCAAGAGAAGGGTAGTGTGAGGTCCGGAATGCAATGGCGTCCTTGCCGGCAGGCACCTCGGGAAGCAGAAAGTAACGGGCGGCTGTCGATTTGAATTCGCAGCGACTATGGGCCTCATTTCAAGCTCGATTTCCGTTATACTTTACACTTCACTCATACAGTCGGGGTATCCAACACCACTCATCAAACCAGGAAATTAAAAAATAATACAGACGCAGACGCAGCCTCACATGAATCGGTCCCCCTCCTTCTACGAGCCCACCGACCTGCCCTGGCTTTGCGGCACCTGCTCTTGTGGCGCGGCCCCTTGCTGCCGCAGATGACCGTGTGTGTACGCCTGAGGGAGCGGACTTCCGAACCGCGACGACAAG
Organism: Chaetomiaceae sp. PF1801; assembly: GCA_023628475.1. Classification (NCBI taxonomy): domain Eukaryota; kingdom Fungi; phylum Ascomycota; class Sordariomycetes; order Sordariales; family Chaetomiaceae; species Chaetomiaceae sp. PF1801. Next base: position 94,604 of record JAMAKQ010000060.1, read on the forward strand.
AGCTTCTCAAAGTTGTGGGCCATGGGATACGGCTTGGCAAGCAGACCGTCGGAGCGGATGAGCATCGACGGGACCCGGACTTGGAGCTGGTTCTTTTGTTAGCGATGACCAGTCACCGGACAGGACAAAACAGAGAGGTCTCACCTGGGACAAGATGTGCGAGTACTTGATCCCGAGATCGTCGCCAATGTGTTTGAGCCGGCCCCTGACATAGGCTCGTTCTGGCAGCGCACTGTCAGTCTCCTGCATCCATCTGACACTGAGGAAGGGAACACCTACGGGCGTCAGTCGCGTAGTCCTGCGTCAGCACGCACGCCAGCGGCCAAGTCAAGAAGTACCCAGCCAGCCCCTTCATCCCGGACTCCTCACCACAGGCAAACGCGGTGGCATCGTCCTTGGCAAACAAGTCCCTCCGCTTGGTGTGCCATCCGAAGTGGTACGGCACCGACGCCAGGATATCCGCGATGGTATCAACACACACCCTGGCCGCGGTAGCGTACTCGGGCGTCGTCCGGTAGTCGACGGGCGAGCACACCCACGCGGCGCAGCGGACGGCGATGGACAAGAGGACGAGCCGCGTCGTGCGCGCCTGGTTCCAGACTGCAGCCACCCAGAAGTCGTTGTACACGTCCACCCGGCCAGGGAATACCTCGGCCCGGGAGTAGTCGCTGCCGCCGCCAGGCACGGCAAGGTTGTGGCGCTGCCAGCACAGCGTCCGGTACCGCCAGGCCTCCGGGACAGAGTACATCCAGGCGGCGACCTCTTCGTCGAGGGCCTGTGCCCGCCGCATCAGATCCTGCACCAGCGCGATGTTGTCCGGGGTGCGAGGCAGGCTGGCCATGACGCGTGTGATCTCGGCGCGCAGCTCGCCCGTCTTGAGGCTGAGGCGCTGGCACTCGGCGGCCGTCGGCTCGATCACGGCGTCCTGGATCCACCAGTCTGCGCCCATGGCGGGTGCTGTGCCGGTGGTGAGGGTGTGGATGATCTGGAGGGTCAGTCTTGTTCTCCTGGAAATGTGGCCTGAGATGACAACTTACAAGCTGTGTCCTCACGGCAATAAACAACTGCACCCCCAGCCGCGTCTTGAGCTGGCTCCTGCCACGCGCCTTGACAAGCTGGATCGCACCCTCAACATGCGATCCCCAGGCTAAGGTCCCGATCTGCTTGGCCGTAATGTTCTGTGCCCAGCGTCAGCCACCCCCTCTCTCCCATCAACTGTCACTGGATAGGTAAACTCACCTCGAACATGCCCAGCAACAAAACCGCCGCCAGCACCCCATCACTCCTCCACCGCTCCGGATCCATCAACGCAGCCTGCGTAGCCCTCAACGCCCTGCTATACTCAGCAAACGCCTTCCCCAGCGCCCCACCCCCGGCCTTCATATGCTCCCTCGTCATCATCCCACCCCCTCCCCTACCACTACTACCCCCAGACCCAGTCCCAGTCCCAGCCCCAGCAGCCGCATTCCCCAATTCACCCTTCGCCCCCGCCCCCGCCCCCGATCCCAACCCCGGTGGCGGCACCAACCCAGGAGCAGCCGCAACCCGATTCCCCCACGACGCGAGCGCACACGCGTGAAACGCATGCCTGAGATGCGCCATGCTGCTGTCGTCTGGCTGGTGCTGCAGGAGCGGGATGAGGTACTCGAGGAACCCTCGCGTGCCGTCCTGGCGGGGCAGCATCACAAAGTTGGAGACGAAGTGGCAGGGCGCGAGGTCTTCTGGCGGAATATGGATCGGGGTTGGGGAGAGGGTTGGTTGTTGTTGTTGCCGGTGGGTTTGGAGGAGGTGGTGGTACTGCTGCTGGTCGGGTCGTTGGTTGGTAGTGGTGGTGGTGGTGGTGGTATTGGTGTCGGGTAGGTAGGTGGTTGCGGTTGGGACTAGGGGTGAGGGGGTTGTTGATGGCGATGAGGAGGAGGAAGAGGAGGACGATGATAGTGCTGATGAGAAGAAGTGAGAAGATGAGGAGGAGGAAGAGGAGGAGGCTGAAGCGGGTGACGCCTCAACGGCAACAGCGGCCCTCTTGCCGCCGCGTCGCGGGGTGCTGAGCTTCAGAGCCCGCCGCTTGGCCGCGAGGTTCTCGTTGCGCAGGACGAGGTCGAACTCGTCCTTGTAGCCTGGGCATTGGCGGCGTGCTTTGGCGCACTGGTTGCATGTCGGCTTGGTTTCATCGCACTGCGAGCACTCCTTAGCGTCTGGTCTCTCGTGATAATTACCTCCTTAGGTAGGTAGGTAGGCAGGTCATCAGGGGTTAACATACCTTGATACGCCGCGTCCGGCACATCTGGCAGCCCTTGGAGGGCTTCCCGCAGTACACCATGGCTGTCTTCTGGAAGCTGATGTTGGAGGTGGAGAGAGGGTGGAGAAGGCGCAGAGTTGGAAAGAAGATTAGCCAAGGTCTACCTAGCCCCGTCCTGAACCTTCTGAGTTCGGGTATAAGCTTGATCGAGCTCTCCGGAATCTGCAGGTCTTATGGAGATCCCAAGACCTCTCGGAGATGTGCCGGTAAGGATTCTGGAGCCAGTGACTGTTCCCGGACGTGCATCTGCCGGCATGAAACGTGCCCTGGGACTTGGCAGAGGCCCTGTTGCGCCGTGGATTCCCCGGTGACGTCTCGCAGATCGAAAACGAGAGGAGCCGAGGTCGACAGGCCACCCAGACTCGACGAGCGTGACAGCCTCGGTGTAAGAGCGAGACACCGCCTTTCGTAACTTCGTAGGGTTGTAGTTAACTGTACTGTGTAGGGCCTGCGTGAACTGTCAGGTGCTGCAGTCCCCCTCACGTTACTCCTTTTTCCCCTTACCTGATCTGATACTGACTCGCGCAGAGAAAAAAGCAACTCACGACACTCGCGACCGAGCCGACCCAGCGTCAGTCATGAACTGTCAACAGTCAAAGCCCAGTGCTTCTCCCCCTGGTTTGACAGCTCGCTAAGCCCGAACAAGGCGATCACTTAAGCAAGGAGCCGTCCTCCCCCGGCCCCTGCCCCGGAGTCCGGACCCGCTTGGCGCAGATCCCTACACAGTAACATTATGCCGCGCTATCCTTGGTGTTTGGGAGTGAGGGGCCGGTGGAGGGGCTCGAGGGGGTCGTCGCCGTGACTGGCCTCGGCAGTCCCTCCGCGCAACAATACGAATACAAAAAGTCAGAAACGACCTGGGTCCGAGGCAGCCGGACCAAAAACTGCTTGGAAACAGGACGTTTGGAACACATTTCAAATCGTAGAAACCAACACTCACCCAGAAAACCACCGGAGACATGACACCCGAAACACTCCCACAAGCACAGCCACAGGTGATGACCTGATAACTCTGAAACATCCCACAACTCAAAATCCAGAACAGTTTATTCCTCTACCAGTAAGGTACTCAAGGTATCAAATGTCTCGAACTCAAGACTCCGCTGTGCCATCCCCTGCCTGTTGGCCTGTTGTCCCCCACCTCCGCCGACTAATAGAAAGAACCGCTGTCTGTATGCGATCGATTCCTCAGATGAGTACCCGTCTCATAGCGAGGCCGCCCACGAGAGCAGCCCTCGCATGCGAAGCGGTGTTGTACATGTACATGACATCGGTATCTAATGATTCCGACTGCCGCGACTGACTCCGTCGTCCGCGCCGTCGCCTGCTCTTGCCCCGAGGCCTCTAGCCGCCCTCATTGAACATGCCCGCCATGCCCTCCAGGTCGGGACTCTTGTCGCGTGGTTTGGAGCCACCTGCACCCGCTGCCCCAACGGTTCTTGCGCCCGCGTTCGGCGTCATGAATTCCTGCGCCATCTTACTCCGAGTGGACTTCTTGCTGCCGCGCGCCGACCCTGACCCAGCCCCGAGACTCTTGGTGAGCTTGCCCATCTCGGAGATGCTGACGCCCTTCAAGTCCTCGAGCAGCTCGAGGACCAGTGCCCGTTGCTGGCGCGAATGCATGCCTGGTTGGGAGACGAGCTGGATCGTCCTATCGACATCCTCGGGCTTGATATTTGGCAACGAGACAAGAATGCTCCGAGGTGTGGGCGTCAAGGGAGAATAGTAGGCCAGGATCTGGGCGATCAGCGCGCCCAGGTCCCGCTGCGAATCGACAAAGTAAGGGTCGTGCAGCGACGAGATGGCCGCCTTGAGCACCTCCGTCGAGATGAATTCTCTGATCTCCCGTGCCGTTTCCTCCGGGATCGGGAAATCCTCCAGGGGCGCCGTATGCCCCGTCTCCTTGAGGCCTTTCGGGATCTCCGAAGGGCTGAACTCGGGCACGATGGAGCGGAAAACCCGCAGCACCACGCCGCAGCACCTACCGTCATGCATCCGGATGGCGTGGCTGCAAAAGACGAGCAGCGGGACCGCGATAGCCGGGTTCATCAGACAAAACTTGCGCAATGGAGGATATCTCGTGTCGGGCTCGGCGTTGTCAGGGTTGTCCGGCGACGCCGACGGATTTGCTGTTTCATGGTCAGTAGATGTTTCAACTGCAGCAGATAAACTGGGAAGAACCCACCGATCCTGGCCGGGTCGAGGACGTCGGCAACCATGAGCACGGCCGAGTAGGTGAGCTGCCTCAAAATGCTCTCGGCCTTCATCTCTTCCGTCAGCTCGTCGGCTGCGGCCTGCACCGTCTCCCGCTGCCCCAGCTTCTCCCACTCCGAGCTGATCTTGGCGTCCATCTGCTCAAAGCATGTCGCCAGGATAGGGGGCACGAAATGGTCTCGCAGCTCCATCGGGCAGTTGTCGACGAGAAACCTGACCAGGGTGAGAAGGTTGATGACCTGGTGAGATGATAGGTAGATCGAGTCGGCGAACAGCGCGTTCGCCAAGGGCCCCGGCAGCTCCAAGAAGCCGTAGAACTGCATGTCTAGCCGGGTCATGCAATAGATGATGGCGTAGCATGTCTCCCGTACGAAACGGACAGTGCCGCGGATGGTCGAGGCGAGCCCTTCCAGAGTATTCTTCTTCCCGAGCACCCTGGCGTAGAAGTCGTCCTTGCTCCCTTCCGAGATGCCCGCCTGCCAGAACCGGTCGGACAGGAGGCGGCCCACTACCGGCTGCATTTCTGACGGGAAGAGGCTCCAGTTGCTCGGGTTGTGCGATGCGTGGGCATAACTGGCAGAAGTCAGCAGCAAGCTCGTATCAAAAAGGGTGAACAACAAACCTCAAGAATTTGAGCAGCTCTGGAAGGATGAGCGGGAAGCCGTCCTGCCAGAGGGTGCAAGACGCCTGATAGGGAAGCGAGCCCTTCTCTATCCTCTCGACCGAATATGTCAAGAAAGACTTGGTGACCCGAAGTGGCAGCGCCTGCATCCAGGTTAACTTCGAAAATGGGATAGGCTCGGGATGGGTCGTCATACCGATTGTCGCTGCTCCAACTCCGCCTGCAGAGCCAATCCCTCGGCGTCGAGGTCCGTCGAGCCCCAGTCGGCAATGGTATGGACGCGGCGCTCGGTGAGATACCGTTGTACCTTGTCCAATCCCAGTAGCTCACAGAAGCCACCGTACGAGCCCAGGGCCTGCTTCAGCGACTCGTTCTTCCACTGGTTCTTTACAGGCTCAATGAAGGCAGTGAGCTTTGTAAGACGTGCTTCCGGGTCAATGCGAGTCGCCCGATGACTAGAAACCGGTAAGTTATCCTTCGAAGCTTGACGTTCCCTTGTACGTAGGGGTAGGCTTACATGATAATGAACAGGAAACTCTGGTACGCCACTTGGCGCTTCTCGTCAAGATTGCCCGATGCAATCATCTCCTGGACTTTGGCCTCCAATTGGTCATAGACGTCCTGTTCGCCATGGTCAGTGTGGGTGAATCTCAGGGGCGGGTGTTGAACTTACGAGGAGTGGATCAGGCATCTTCGACGCGAGGCGTTGCAGTTCGATCATGCTTTCCGTCTGCAGGTCGCGTATTGCGTCGTTGAAGAGCCTGTGCTCTGGCTGTAGGGCTGGCCACGTCATGAGGATGTGCTCCAGAACCCTGAGCATGATGGCGGGCTTTGAATCGAGGGCCCGCGTGGAAAAGGTCACGAGAAGCTGGAGTATCCGCTTGCGGATGAGAGGATCCTAGGCCATGGTCAGTTACCCGAAGAGGGAAGTGGGATCATGGTGTCCTACCTCAAACTTCATTTCCAGAAGTTGGCCGCACCACTTCTCAAAGTACTCCTCGACGGCCGCCGTTTGTTGTTGCTGCTGCAATACGGTCAGAGATGTCAAGTCCATCCACTTCTAGAGCCCGACATACCTCTTCTGGAGTCCGGTTGCGTGATGTCTTCCACTTGTCGTAGCCCTTCAGAGCCGCCTCAATGACGGTAGCATGAGCATCGACCGTCAGGACTGGTGACGAGGTCTTTGAGTAGGTGGCAGCTACTGGCGCGTTAGCTTTCCACAGCCGTGTTGACTTTTTGGCTCTTGTACTCACGGTTAAGAGGAGGTTGTCCATCGTAGAGGGTGTTCAAAGCACGCTCCGCCCTGCCCAAGATATGCGAGAACGCGTCGGACATCTTGTGGTGGACGATGCTCTCGATCACGGAGCAGCAGTATCGCCGGTAGTTCCCAAGGAAGGCATGTCGTTCGGGGATCGTGTCCGTGTCCTCGATGAGCAGAGTGTACACAGGATCCTCCGAGTCTTCTGGGAAGCTCTCGTATCGAATCAAGCGGCTGCTGCACAGCTCGAGCAGGTTGACGATGAAGGGCATGCCGGCAGCCGCCGGACCCAGTGCTCGATGAGACAAGATCCGAGTCCAAGAAAGAAGGACTGGGATGGAGACCACGAGACTCTGGCTCTGCACCACCAGCATCAGGAGGTTCAGGAACCCCTGAATGTTGGTCTGCGCGGGTATGGCACCGAATTTCCTATCGAGGTAATTGCCCAAGCAGCAGAGCATCTGCGACCGTTAGCTAAGAGGGAATTGACGGAACCAGGTCCATGGCGAGTGTTGGATACTGACCTCTGAGAACTTCTTGGCGAACTGGTACTTGTCGTCGTCGATATCCTGGGGATCCACGACCGACCACTCAAACAGCCGCCTGAAGAGGTCGACCATGACCTCGCTGTACATGGGCACCACAAGATCGACAAACTCCTCCTCGCTGAAGCTCGAGCGGTTGTAGAGGGAATGCAGGGCCTCGAGGGCAGCCTTCCAAAACTGTCAGCACCAACCTCTGAAGGGCCTCCGGGGAGTAGTCTTACCTTTTGTACCGGGACACTTGGCGTTGCGAGACAACTGCACATGACAGGACGGCAGTTGACCGCGTGCAGGGCTTTCGGAATGGCCCATGGAACAACCGAGTTTAGGACATTGAGGGCCTTGACTGTACACGCCCTGACGTCCTCGCTCTGCTCGACACCACCGCTCAAGCTCTCGCTGATGAGCTGCGTTATCCTGTTGAGCCAGCCCTCGCCATCGCAACGCACTTCCGGGCCAGCTTGGCGATTGGGGAAGGCCTCGGCCAGGACATCGGCCGGGGTGAAGATCTCGACGCACGCCTTGCTCAAGGCTCCCTCGCGGAGGGCCACTACCGCGTCGTCTCCGTTAAAGATTTCGTCGGAGAGTGTCTCCAAAATCTGCAGAACAAACTGTTTGTGAACGGGGGAGTCCGAGGCCCTCCATAGACGCACCAGAAGGTGGTCCATATCCATCCAGCCGGCGACCCAAGCACGCTTCGCTACCTCGACCCAGAGCTGGGCAATCTTGTTCCTCAAGTATGTCGGGTCGTCGGCGGAAATGGTCTCGGCGAGCTGCAGGACCCATGCGCGCAGGTATTCCCGCTGTTCTGGCGCGTATTCCTCCCACTTGTGCTTTACCGCGTGCTCGAGGAGCGACAGCCCATAATGGCGGACGATGGGCTCTTGGGGCTTGTTGAAGGCGAGGTCGAATCCGTGCGAGGGAGCTTCGGGGAGGCTCTTGACCTCTTCGAGGAAGGCCTGGGCCTCCTGTCGGGCTTGGTTGGGCGAATACGGGCTGTGGACGACTTTGAGTGCCTCGTGTATCCTAGACAGTACGGCCTCACCGCCTGTGACGGCGGCGGCAGCCCCGACCGCTCCGTTCGCTGCTATTGTCGCCATCTCGAGGTGTTTGGGAAGATGAGAGCTGCTGGAGGCACCAGGACCTCGGTCAGCCAGCGAAAAGAGATGGCTACCGCGCTGGAGCGAAAGTGTTGTCGTTTAGGCGGAGATCATAGAGGAGCGGGTGTCGGCGATGCACGGTGGTCGAGGCACGCACTGTGAAAGAAAGGGTATAACGTGATAGCTTTGTGGTGACGAAGTACCTGGCGAAATGCCCCAACGGTAGAATCTTCGAAGAGGAACAAAACGGTGCCAGACTCGCCCCTGCGCTGGCCCTCGAATTGTCCTGGCTGGCGATACCTACGTATTTATGACTGCCAGTTGTCACGCTGTTCCGAGTGAATCAATCGCGGCCTTTAAACAGTACAATTAAAGTTCGGTCCCCACCAAGGTCCATGCGAGACATGTCAGGCGCGCTCAGGCGCGAGTCCCATTGTAACCTTTTGGGACTAGCGCGGGGCAGCTGTTTTTTGGTCCGAGCTCTTGGGGAAGGCGGTGAGGGCATTGCGTCACAGCCTGGCTCGGCGTGCTTTGTCTCGGTGTTTCGGTGTATCTCGGATCAGCTTTGCTCACCGAACCACCCACAAAGCACAAGACAGCCACTTTCGAAACGACCAACAAAGGAACAGCAACCAACCCCCTTCATTGCTCATTTCATCTCAAACTCCCACAGGCACAAGAGCTTGTCGTAGAAGCTAGTCGACACCACCGACAACTTGTCCTTCCACCCAGGCTGGAAATCGCTTCCGTAATTCATGCTTCTGTGTTCCTCAAAGCGGCCAAGAATGTTGAATCGACAGTCGCCATCCGCCGTCTTGAGAAGCTCGACCACCCTCGCGCCGGCATGCATACATGAAGCCAATATCCTGGCTCGCCAGATGTATTGCTCGCCCGGGGTCATATCCAAGTCGATCAGCTTCAGCCGCCATACGCCGCCGCCGAGTCTGCTCTCTGCGAGGTTCCTGGGCCTGCCATAGGGCGGGACCGAGAATAACCTGATGTGCTCATCATAGCTCCCGGTGACAACCAGTTCATGGCCATCGTCTTGCGTGATCAGTGGCAGAATTGCTGTGACGCCCGCATCGTGGCCTCTGGTCTCGACGGCGGGCAGAGACTCGGCCATGTCTCCCTCGCTCCAGTTGCATGTCCTGAAGCGTAGCATGGAGTCGTCCCCGCCGGAGTACACCCGGAAAGCCAGCTCGCCTGACCCTCGTGGCTCCTCGGACTGTCCGGCGGCAGCCAAGCTGGGAGATATGGCGACACACCATGTCTCGAGCATGTGCGTGATGACGGGCTCTGGGTTCAGCTCCCAGTCTCCCTCAAGGGTGTGCAGGTGTACGAGGTAGACGTGCCCAGTCGAGGTGGTGACGGCCATCACGTCTGCCCGCGACGGGTGCCAACCGAATGACAGAAACAGAATCTCTTCCCCTGCTTGAGGCTTGATCTCGTCCCGAGACATGGCGGCGATGTCCATGGTGTGTAAATGCTTCAGGGGTTGCTCCTGGTCAGGGGACAGCCTGAACAGGGCAAGGGTGGCCGTGCTCGAGACTACAGCGCAGATATCCTGGCTGCCCTCGTGAGGGTTGAATCGCAGGTCCAGCAGTGCCGAAGGCTGGGGAACGGTCTGCACATGGGTACTGAGGAGTCCAAATCAGCGTCGCCGAAACCAAGGAGGGACGTTGAAGGCCGCTTACATGTTTCCATCGTCGAGCTGAAAGGCTATGATGCTGCCGTTGCGGCTTTGCGGCTGTTTTGGTTGTGAACGCTGGCCATCTTCCTCTGCGTCAGAGTTTGCATCCGCATCTGCATCTCCTCTCGTGCTCGCGCTCTCAGGCTGCAGAGAATATGTCCCGACCAGAAAATATGAGGGGAATGCAGGGCAAAATTCCACACAACTGGGTGGAAGATCCAATATCAAAGATTTGACAGGTTGAATCAGCTCCCCATTTTCTTCTGCCATTGTATTTGATATGGCCCCGTTTTGGGTTCCTGAGGGAGAGTAAAAAGCTTTTCGGTTGTGGTTGAGACGGAGAAGAGTCTTGAGTCTTTGAGTTGAGGAAGGAATATTCCCGGCCGCACTTGCTTTTTCTGGCGTCTTAACAATTCTTTCACTTCTCGGATTGGTCAACTGGAGGTCTTTATTTCCCATCATTCTCACCTCACCTCATGTCTGGCCCACGAAACACCGTACACATAGTTGCCAGAACCCATCTGAAAGAACAGGAAGAATTCAGTTCTCAATTGGCACATCCAGATACCTCAGCTGATCTCAGGCGCCATCTCCAGTCACCCTCAAGTTTCTCATCTGATCCACGCCACAACATCGTCTGAATCATATTTAATGCCGACTTGGCTTTGGGAAATCGGACCAGCGCCTCGCACAAGCCAATTTTGGAACCCGCGCACGAGAAGGGGCTTGACACACATCCTCCATCATGGACTCAGACTCAGATTTCTACGGTACCTATCCGCAACCTCCATTATCCCAGGATGCAAACTAACACAAATCCCAGGTGACGAAGAGACCATCTCTGCCCTCGAAGCCCGCGTCGCCGACTTCGACATCATAGCCTGGTGGGACCGACATATCACCACCCTCACTCACAATCTCCACCACCACCACCACCAACCCTCTACTACCTCCCAACCCCTTCCCACCACCGGCCAGCTGTACAACCCTTACGAAGGCAAACCCGGCGCCTGGCAGCTCACCGAGACCATCGACGCCTTCCTCACCCGCCTCCCGCCCGCGACGACCGACTGGCGCCCAGGCATGGACTGGATCTTCGTGGCCAATCCGTACCGCGCGCCCAGCCCGCCATCCAACCTATTTAGACTCCGCGAAGGCGGCCTCGAGCGGTTGGCGCTCTTCGCCGAGTTCGAGAAGATGAACACCACCACTGCCAAAGGAGCCAAGGCAATGGGAAAATCGCTCGCTTCCCTGAAAAAGGACGTCGCCGACGCGCGGAGGGAGACGGTCGACGACCTGAAGAGGCTCGCGGCCGAGTGTAATGTGCTCACGGGCAAGTGGATGCTGTTCCCCGAGCCGGGGTATGTGAATGAGGTGTGGGCGAAGGTGGCGCGGGCCACGGCGGAGAGCACGCTTGGGGTCGCGGCCAAGGTCGAGACGAGGGTGCAGTCGGGTAAGGAGAAGTTGATTTGTGTGTATACGAAGGATTTTAGGGATAAAGACGACGTCGCGAGGGTGTTGGATCGGATGAGGGAGCTGGAGTTGGTCAGGCCTGGGGGGAGGCAGATCTATTACAAGTCAGGTCGGTTGCTATCTCTTAGATTGTTGTTTGGTCTGGGGCTTACCGTGTTTCTAGATGCCTGGACTGAACTTGGCATCTATGGGGGAAATGAATGGGGAATTGGGGCGTCAACGGTAAGCACGCGCTCCCTTCGATACCAAACTGGCTCGTATCCAGGCTGACGATGGCAGTATTCCTCCAATGGAATATTCGGCTACATCAAATCGGCTGCCTCACGGCGTTCTTAGCGAATGATGGTCTGGTGTTGGAGTCTGGCTCTTTTGCTTTCGATTTGGGCGATGTAGATACCCTTACTGCGAACTTGTCAGGTGTATGCTTTCTTAACACCCGCAGACCGTCCGCGCTTCGTTCTGGGCAGACGGGGTGTCGGAAAAGTTACCCCGGCAGGATGTGAGGTTCTTTGCCGGCCTTGGGATGATGTACATGTGAAGTCGTCTGCATGCATTCATCACCCAAACTCCCCTCTGGCTTCTCCCTAGCCTCTTCCCTCTGGCTTCTCCCATCTGGCTTCTTCCATCTGGCTTCTCCCATCTAACTTCGCCCATCTGGCTTGTCCCATCTGCCTTCTGGCTTCTCCAGCTCACCGGCTCACATGGAGACAGAGGTGAGTGCCCTAGACGCGTCACCCTTCGACGAGGGACGGGTAGGAACGAAGGCGCGTCAATCACCCTCTGGGGTGTCGGACACAGGCCTGGAGTCCTGACGAAATTTTTTCTGGTCCAGCGAACTCGCTCCGGCACCTTAGTCATTGGGCAAGCTCCGTCCGGATAAACTTGTCGTTCTCTGGATCCAAGGCGGCTAATGCGCTCGTCTCGCTGACGAAGTGTTTGCACGACTGCGAAGCTGGGCGCTACCTCAAGCCAGCCTCACCCTCATACAGCGCCATATCCGCAGCAGCATCCACATCAGGCGACTTGAGCAGCAGCACCAAGCGGTAGGCGCTGTTCCCGTTCAGATAGTACCGGTGCAGCTTCTTGGACCGCAAGAAGCCGAGTCGCTCGTACAGCCTCATGGCCGGTATGTTTGTCTCTTCCGTCTCGAGCACAATCTCGTCGGCGTTGCGCGCGGCCATGGCGTCGATGGCCATCTTGACGAGCGCCGTGGCCACGCCCTGGCCTCGGTACGTGGCGGAGACGGCGAGCATGGCGATGTAGCCGCGCAGGGTCGGGGCGGAGTGGGAGGCGTGCATCTCGAGCTTGCATATTACGACGCCGATGAGGGAGGAGTCGACGGGGTGGAGGGCCTGCGAGCGGGGAAGGGTGTCAGCAGCAGTTTGAGACGGAGAGAGGGGTTCAGGGGAAGTGAGCCTGACCATGTAGCAGAGGTGACCCCATTGGCAGAGGAAGTAGCGGTAGACGTAGATACTGTAGGGCTCGCTCAGGTCTTTCGATATCAGGGCGCGTATTGCCGGGAGGTACTGCGCCTCGAGGGAGTGCTGATACTGGATGTACTTGAGCTCTCCGGGAAGCTCGGCCTTTGGCGGGGATGCAACGTGGGCGTTCGCGACATCGGGGGCAGCCATATTCAATGCTGTCTAGGCTGGTTCGTCCGCCGGAACAACTGAGATGCTGATGTCAACTCGGAGTGCTGATGGCTGGATGCTTCCTGGTAGGTAGCTCCTACACAGTAGTTGTATGCGGACGCCGGTGGTGGAGGTGCCAGGCGTGGAAGCTGTCAGATCGCAAATCGGACGACGAGTCCCCCACCGTCATCAGACTTTCACATGCAAGACGACCCCACAGCCTGGTGGGGCGAGAAGCTTGAGTGGGTCTATCCGCTGCGATCCAAGCAAGCCAAGTTTGGATGATCATGTGGGTGGGAGGAAAACGGGATGCGGTTCAGGAATGCGTAGCACAAAGTTTCTGAATCGTTGAATTACCTACCTACTCAGTTCTTACTTCAGATTACCTTGACTTCAACAAAGAAGGGTTGACTTCGAAGACTTAGCAACCGAGTGGGGTTACTGAACAGGTGGGGCCACAGACGTCACCGGGACCCTTGTTCAACCCAAGTTTGGAAAGCAAGGGGGCCGTTTTCGAAACCAACGCCGGGGACGCCGCATGTGAAGTCCCTGATTGTTTCTGTCTGTTCTCCTTTTCTTGAACCCCAGGACATCAGACGCCAACTCCGGACCCTTTGGATGGAAAGGCGCATGCCGGTAGTCCGCGACGGCGATTGCGGCTGATTCAAGCCGCAGAGACAGGGCCAAGGCATCGTACGAGAACGACTCCTACCTTTGAAACCCACCAGGACACTCCCTCGCACATTCGCAATCCACAAGCTCCGTCGCAACATGGAGAGCACGCTGCGCCGCCGAGTCGTTGTCAACGACACGCCGTCCGAATCGTCAACACCTCGTGACGAGAGTCCAGACAAACCCGAGGCTGCCAGTGACACGATTAAGGTTGTTCACCACCATCGGCCCAAGACCCGCAAGCGCAGAAACACTGCCATCTTCTTGTTGGGCAGTCTCTTCGGCATCATTGCCGCCGGTTTTTTTGCAAAGAGCAATGACTTGATAGACTTTCCCGAGATTGGCGAGCTGAGCATGGACAGTTTCTTGGATGTCCTCCCGGCGGGTCTGGTGAAGGATATGCGCGAGCTGGTTGTAAGTGACACATGTATCGCGAGATTGCCTTGGCTGACAGTTCTACTCTTTACGCTAGATTGGTGAACGCGACTTCCTAGAGAGCTACGACGCCTTCGCCATAGGCCACAAGGTCCGCTCCGAGGGCCTCTCCGCAGACCACCCGATGGTTATGGTGCCAGGCGTTATTTCAACCGGCCTCGAGTCTTGGGGAACCTCAAACAGTTCGTTGCCATATTTTCGGAAACGGTTATGGGGTAGTTGGAGCATGATGAGGGCTCTGGTCCTGGACAAGGAGACCTGGAAGACGCACATCATGCTGGACAAGCAAACTGGACTGGATCCGCCAGGGATCAAGTTGCGTGCCGCCCAAGGCTTTGATGCCACCGACTTCTTTATCACCGGATACTGGATTTGGAACAAGATCATCGAGAACCTGGCATCGCTAGGCTACGACCCGATAAACTCATACACGGCGGCATACGACTGGCGGCTGGCGTACGCGAACTTAGAGAAGCGCGATCATTACTTCACACGACTCAAGTCGCACATCGAGATGGCGGTGCTGCTCCAGAACAAGAAGGTTGTCCTTACATCGCACAGCATGGGCAGCCAGGTGGTGTTCTACTTCTTCCACTGGGTCTCATCAAAACACGGCGGCAGAGGGGGCGACGACTGGGTGGAGAAGCACATAGAATCCTGGATCAACGTTAGCGGCTGTATGCTGGGGGCGCTCAAGGATGTGTCGGCCCTCCTCTCGGGCGAGATGCGCGACACGGCGCAGCTGAACGCCTTCGCTGTTTACGGACTTGAGAAGTTCTTGAGCAAAGCCGAGCGAGCCGAGATTTTTCGCGCAATGCCGGGGATCTCTTCCATGTTGCCAATCGGGGGCAATGCGATTTGGGGCGATCTCGATGGCGCGCCAGATGACCAACCCGGCCAGGAGCACAGCTTCGGCTCGTTCCTCAATTTCCGCTCTGGTCAGAACTGGACAGTCCCTGACCGGAATCTTACGGTGGATGATGCTATGAACTATCTCCTCGACACGGCCGAGGACTGGTACCGGGACCAGGTGAAGGGGAGCTACTCGTGGGGCGTCGCGCAAACATCCGCCGAAGTCAACGCCAACGAAGACAACCCGGTAAAGTGGATTAACCCCCTCGAAACACGTCTCCCGCTCGCGCCCAGCCTCAAGATCTACTGCTTCTACGGCGTGGGCAAACCGACGGAGCGCGGGTACTACTACCGCCCGCCCGAACCGGGCTCACTCACCAACCTCAACATGACCATCGACACGGGCCTGACGCAAGGGATGGTCGACCACGGCGTCGTCATGGGCGAGGGCGACGGAACGGTCAACCTCATGAGCACGGGCTACATGTGCAACCGCGGGTGGAAGATGAGGCGGTACAACCCGGCCAACGTCAAGATTACGGTCGTCGAGATGCCGCACGAGCCGGAGCGGTTCAACCCAAGGGGCGGGCCCAAGACGGCGGACCATGTCGACATCTTGGGCAGGCAGAACCTGAACGAGTTCATCCTGCGGATTGCGGCGGGCCAGGGGCATACGATACGGGACCATATTGTTAGTAATATTCGGGAGTATGCGGCGAGGGCTAAGGTGTATGAGGAGGATGTTTATTGAGACGAATTATGTATTAGGTGGCGGGTTGGAAGCAGTTGGGCGAGGCGTTTAATGGTCGGCTCTCTGATAGACCGGGTTACTCTGGAAGGGTTTTGTGCAAACTTAGACGGCGGTTTGATGGGCTTGGAGTTATTTTCCAAGTTCCTCTGCTTCTTCGGCGGTGGCATATGAATTGATACCCAGTTTATGTTTCTCTACAAAGGCTCAATATGTCGGTTCGTCGATTCATGTATCGTTTGATCTGGCGGATCAGGGGAAGCTGCGGTGTGCAAGCAAAGACCAGAAAGGTAACAATACAGTAACATACGTCCTCTGTTCGTACAGTTCAATGCTGGTTTGTTTGTTAGCGCGAAACCTCCCCCCACCTCACCTTCCCTTCTTCGTCGGCCCGGGCTAGGGTGCTGGACCAACTAAAGCCTCGGGTTTTCAGAACGCGGCCCACAGCTTTCCCGTTTCGAAGAGAGCCAGCCTTGCCGGCCAGGGCTGTCTTCGCCTTTCGTGCCATAGCAGCCTATTGGCTTCCTTGGCTTCCCTCAGACCCACCACAAGTTACGGGCTAACGAACTTTCAAGGGTTGGAGTGTATTGCGTGGTTCTGCCCATCCTTCGACGTCATTTCGTGTTCTTTGGGTAACATCAATTGGCCCGTGCTTACGAGATGAACCCAAACAAGGAAAAGCGTCTCGGCTGACAGGCCAAAAGATTGGTGGTGCTCTTTCTTGATCATCAGCAGAGCGGCAACTGCAGCAGCCCCTCCAACGTGCAAGGCAGATTGCCTGGCAGAGCACATGCACGGCTCTCGAGTAACCATTCCCACCGGATGGCCGAGTCAGCAGACATTACGATTTCAGAGAACATCGATGCATGCATTGCATGGCGCCGTCCCTCTCCGTGATGCCCGAGATTCCATGTTGCGCGCTGGTGCCGTTCGTCTGAGAGCATGGCCGACTCCAATGGTTCCTGGTTCGCCGAGAGCGAGTCACAATTCTGGGAGGGTGAGTGTGGTGGGCTGCAAGACAATTGAAAGGATATGAGCGCTGACAATGGCCTCTCCCTTGCAGCCCTAAACAGCATCTTGACTTCGACCTGCGCAACCCCCGAGCAGCTCGACGAGGCGCTGCGCTCATGGCTCGACTTGACTTCCGATGCCCGGAACACGTACCTCGACAGCGAAGACGATGTCGCCCGTTGCTCCCAGATGCTCCTGGAGAGCCCGATATTCTGCAGCAACGCCAACTATGTGCGGACCCAGCTCATCTACAGCCTCCTGCAAGAGGACGAATTTGCGAAGCTCCATGTCTATGCCAACTTCCTGCTCCTCGCCGGCCGGAGCGAAGAGGAGACATTTCGGGCCATGATACACGAGGGGTGCTTTGTCCGGCTGCTCGAGCTCATCAAGGGGTGCGGGGAGAAGGATGCTCGTTTGCACCGGCTCCTGCTGCAGCTGATGTACGAGATGTCTCGGATCGAGCACCTGCGCCCCGAGGATTTGCTGCAGGTGGATGACGGCTTTGTCATGTACTTGTTCCAGCTCATCGAGGCGCTGTCGGACGACGCCAGCGACCCATACCACTACCCGGTCATACGAGTCTTGGTGTGTTTACACCCGCCCCTGCACGTTGCGTAATCGTAGCTAACGGATGTACCAGCTCGTCTTGAATGAGCAGTACATGGTCGCGTCCACTTCTGCAGCAGTGGACCCCAATTCTCCCACAGTCCCCGTGACGAATCGGGTGGTTAAGGTTCTCAGTGTTCATGGGCCGTCATTCCGGACCTTTGGCGAGAACATCATCTTGCTCCTCAACCGAGAAACAGAGACGTCACAACAGCTGCTCATACTCAAGTTGCTGTACCTTCTCTTCACCACGGCGGCGACATACGAGTACTTTTACACCAACGACCTCCGAGTCCTTCTGGACGTCATCATCCGGAACCTATTGGATCTCCCATCCGAGGCGAATACGTTGAGGCATACCTATCTCAGGGTGTTGGCACCTCTCCTGGCGCACACTCAGCTCAGCCAGCCGCCTCACTACAAGCGGGACCAGATCATCAGCCTGCTCGAGATATTGCGCGGCACTGGCGGCGCCCACTTCCTGCCACCAGAACCAACAACGCTGCGCCTCGTCGAACGAGTTGCAAAGACACCCTGGCTGCTGGCCGAAGAGGAGCCCGAGTCCCCAGGCAATAGTCCTGTCGAAAGCTTGGCACACTCGCAGACGGGCAGTTCAGTCAGCGTCGTGGCAAACGTGTCGGAGAAACCGGGCGTCAAGACGCCGAGTCGGAGATCGGGGTTGGGATTAGAGTCGAAAGATGGGTCAGCGCCCACGGGAGGGAGTCCACCACGGCCACCACCTAGGACCTTGAGGCCGAAGATGTCCCTGCCGGAGGTCCCCAAGCATCGCCACGGCGTGCCTATTGCGCACCCCACGATCAGCGCCCATGTGAATGGGAACGGGCCGAAGAAACTCCCGCCAAAGATACCCCCGCCGCGGAGGAAGGCGAGGCTTGTGTCTGCGACAGGAGGGGATGCTCGTGCTACGACCGAGTCGTTGCCGGCGACTGAATCGGCAGCCCATGTGTCTTAAATGGCGCATAACCATTATCTATCAACTAGCATCGGCGTTTCTCTTTTTTATCATGCGACCTGGGTGTTGGATGGAACGGCCCGATGATCTGCAATGTCTACTCTTTAATCGTATTGATGGCGTCTGAGAGACCGGACTGGGGAAAGCGAAAGCAGGAGGGATGGCTTGGAATATGGCGAGGTGGTTGGCATTATAGGGTCAAGAGAAAGGGAAAGGGCATGGGCTTTTCAAGCTCGAACGCTACACGGAGTATGGCTCAACAGGGCAGAGGCATGGCATGACGGCGTTCAGAGCGGGAAGGTACTGTAGGGAATACGGACGAGGTTCACTTAAATGATATGGTAATTTCTAGTTGTGTAACTCTTTGGAGCTGCTGGGCCATGCCTATGGGACTCGTTCCCGAACATTGTTGAGACAACAGAGCCATTGAGACGACCTCCGGCCAAGCTGCGATCATGGACTCGGATATGCCTTGCCGGCATCGAAGCTCCGGGAGCAGTGACCCACCGGCCCGAGCCTTGGCGCCGGAACCACCTGCAAGGGACCCACTCTCATCCAGACCCCGGAGCACGGCGCCAAATTTTTGGACTGTTGCGGTTCGGGTCAAGCACCGCACCGCCACTCGGCCAATCCACCGCAGCACTCAATCCCTACACGCACCGCGAAACCGAGCCTCGGCGAACGATCGAGTCGAGCGACAGCATAAGCCTCTGAAGCAACTGTCTACCGTTCGAACTAGATTCCAGCCGGCGCGGTTCCCAACGCCCGTTCTCTCCAGGCGTTTCCCGACTCGGGATCTTTAAGCTCCAGTCGCCCGCCATGGCGCAACCGGCGACCCAGGCGGCCAAGACGGCCTTCCGGACATTTAGAGAGCTGCACGGCGTGGTGATATCCGCGGGGCTAATGGACAAGACGGTCAAGGTGCGGGTGGGCGGGCAAAAGTGGAATTCTTTTCTCAAAAAGGTTCGTTTGATTCCTCCTCTAATACACCTACCTCCCTGCGACCAAACCGAACCGGCTAACCCTCCTGCGAACGGTATTAGTTCTTCGACGACCCCAAAACCCACCTCGTCCACGACCCCAACAACTCCCTCCGCCTCGGCGACGTCGTCGCCATCACCCCGGGCTTCCGCACCTCCAAGAGCAAGCGCCACGTCGTCAAACACATCATTGCGCCCGGGTCGGGCGTGCCCATTGAAGGGCGGCCGCCGGTACCCACGGAAGAGGAGCGGCACGTCGAGCGCGAGGCCCAGCGCGCGGCCAAGCAGGAGCGGCGCGCCGCCAAGAAGGTCATGAAGCTTGTTGAGCACCAGATCGGGCTTACGGAGGCGCTGCTGAAGAGGACGAGGAAGGAGTTTGCGTTGAGGGCGAGGTTAATGGGTGTTAGTATCCCGGGGGCTGGTGCTACTGGGGAGGGGAGTCAGGAGGGGGCGCCTGCGGGTACACAATAGGGGCTTGGTGGTGGGAGGAGGAGTGGGTGATGAGAGGTGGGATAGGTTCGACGCGTTGGCGTTCCAAGAGGGATAGAAGCCACGCCGTGTATAAACGTGACAGGGAAGGCAATCCCTTTGTATATGTACAACAATACCATACAGCAGCAGGGAGAAGCCCTGCGGGCGTCATTAGAGGAAGAAACCCATGTACTGAATCTTAGGAAGGATAGTTCAGGGTGATTGTATGAGATATGGACCAGCCTACAAATCCTCTGTCCCAGCCCTCGCAAGACAAATAAGCACAGGATGGAAGGAGCTGAGATGAAACGGGTTACGTGCTTTGTTGCTTGTGGTATCTAAAGTGGCTCTAACTTCATGCTTCATATCTCAACCAGAGAACCCCCTAAGTGTATCTGTCGTCATGGCAGCTATCCACCCCGCTCCCCAAACTCCTTCGCCCAATCCTCATATTGCTTGAGACCAGCCTTGCTGACGCTGGGCCTGATGGTGGTCAGGCTGGCAACAAAGTCTGACAGTTCGATAGGTCGTATTTCATCCATGCTCATGTGTAGTAAAGCCTCCCCCAACGACCGCAGCGGCCCCATCGCCGCGTCCTTGGCCAGCGCCGTGATGTCCGAGCCCGAGAACCCTGCAACTAATGTTAGATACACAAGCTTTTGAGCAAAAGGAGGAGTCAAACACTCACCATCCGTCATACCGACAAGGGTATCAATGTCGGCGTCGCTTAGGGTATGTTTCTGCTGCTTGAGCAGCGTCCTCAGCTGCAAGGCTCTCGTCTCGGCCTCGGGCAGCGGTATGTACTGGCGCCTCACAAACCGCCTCCTCGCCGCCTCGTCGATCGCCCACGGAAGGTTGGTCGCCGCGAGAACAAGCACCCTATTCGCGTCCCCGCGCTCCCGCTCCTTCTCCCCGACCTCCCTGCCCGCGGCCGCCCGCTGCAGGTCGCTCCACTGGATCAGGAACTCGGTCTTGATCCGCCGTGTGGCTTCGTGCTCGCCGGCCCCGGACCGCTGGGAGAGTAAGGAGTCGATCTCGTCGACGAAGATGATGCTCGGCGCGAACACCTTGGCCAGCGCAAAGAGCGCGCGGACAAGCTTCTCGGACTCGCCCAGGTACTTGCTGGTGAGGCTGCTGGCCGAGATGGAGAAGAAGGTCGACTTGGACTCAGTGGCGACGGCGCGCGCCAGCATGGTCTTGCCCGTGCCCGGGGGGCCGAAGAGGAGCATGCCCCTTGCGGGCTCGCGTAGGCCCATAAAGAGATCGGGGCGGAGGAATGGGTAGACGACCGTCTCGCGGAGGGCATTCTTGGCTACTTCGAGCCCGGCGATATCCGACCAGTGGACTTCATCCCCTTGGACTATGATCTCGTTCAGGATCTGCTTCGCCGCTTGTTGGTCGACCCCTGGGGGGAGCTTCTTGAGGACCTCAGCCTTGCGCTTCTTCCACGACTTGGCAGCTTTGGTTTGCTCGTCTTCCGTTGTGCTGTCGGAGAGATCAACGAGAGAGTCGACGATCAGTGATGCTTCTCTTTGTCGGTTGCTGCTCCCCTTGGGCCGTGACGACTTCGCGGGAGTGTCGAATGACGATGAAGAAAGGTCGGAGCTTAGCGGAGAACCAGCGAGGCCAGAACGGTTTTCTCTCTTCCTGCTTCCCGGTTGCGGTGTACTGATGCTCTTGGGTGGAGTGCGGGTAGCTCTTGGCTTGCTCGCAGAGAGCGCCTTGGAGGCTGACCGCCGCGAGACCATGGCAGAATCCGACGACGTCTTCCGGTCAAGAGGTAGGTTCTTTGGCACCTCAGACAAGCCCACGTCCTCATCTGGAAGATCCCTCAGCCTCCTCGTTTGCGGTGTCCGCGGAGGAGCTGTTCTCTGGCGCGGGAGTGGTTCCCGGGTGCTTGACTGACGCCCAGCGTCATCTTTTAGTGCGAGCGAGTTGAGCGCGCTCGATGCCGCGCTGATGGATATGGGAGAAGGCTGGGTGTAAGGGTAGGCATTCGCCTGGCGCAGATCTGCTAGGTCAGCACTCGCCCGCCCGCCAGGCAGCTTCACCGGGCTCCGTGTCCGAGGGGTGGTAAGCCTCCGGGAATTGCTGTCCCATGTCTTGTACAAAGATTCCAGGCTTTTGCGTGGCTGCTCTGATGGGGTGGGAGGGTTCGAGACTGAGCGTGACAGCTCTTGGCCGTCCGCTGAAGATGGCTCTGCTGCGTCTCGTAGATTCCATGCCAATATCGCGGCTTTGCTGGCCCCGGGACCCTCTGTTGGTTTCTGGCTTGACCGACGAAGAGTGGTTTTTGTAAGTTTCTCCCCTATTCGGCTCGAGCGCAAGGTGGTGCGCATGGTGTGCCGCTCTGGACTGGATGCTCTCGACGTCCGCTTCTCGGGAGAAAGCTGTAACAGCGTCGAGGAGAGAGGTTTCCGCGATGGTGAAGGCGCCGCAGCTTCATTCGCCTGCGGCCCATCCTCCCCGGTAGCAGTCTTCTGTAGGGACGCCGTCCTCGAATGGGTTGACCGCCGCCTCGGGGCATTGGGCCTCGCCAGTTCTGTGTATGTAACAGCGGGAATGGTTCCGTCTCCTATCCAACCCTGTTGCTGCTGCTGCTTGACTGATCCGGCATCTTGTGGCTCGGGTAGTTGTTTGTTCATGAGGCTGTCGGACGAAGGCTGACGCTGAAGGGTTTCTTGACGCGAGATGCGGAGGGCTTCGAGGAGGTCGATTCGTTCTTTACACTGCAGCTCGAGTTGGCGGATGCTGTCCACAAGAGCCTTCTCTGTCTCGGAGCGAGGGGTGAAGTTGGGGAGGACTCGGTTGGTGTTGTGGTCGTAGATCTGTTCGAGCGCCTGCTTCCAGCATCGCATCGCCTCGCCTTCGTTTCCCTGCATGCGTGAATCAGCTGCTGCATTTGTAACGGGCTGACTCCCGAGAGACGGAGCAGAGTGCTCTCGGGCGCGTACCTGACTCTCATAGTAGACGGCAGTGGAGCACGTCAGGTAGCTTTCATCGTAGGTTTTCTGTAGGATGGACAGGGCCGTCGCGTTCCTGTTACCGAACATGGTGCCTCTTCCTGATGCGCGTGGATCTGGACATTCCGGCGTGCGTTTTGGAGATGCGGGCAAGCGCGGTTCAGTCAAGATTCTGAAAGCAATAAATTGTGCTGTCCAAATCTAGGGTACCAAGTTGCAGTATGTGCAAAAGGATGTCGGTCTCATGAAGTTCGGTCTGCGTTGACATGTGTGCTTCCATCCAAGAAGATGGTTGGTACCTCATCCGTAAGTACGTATCGAAGTAACGAACAGATAGGTAAGGGCTCCAGGCTGCAGGTGCGGCAGCTGAAGTGGGGTTGGCGCGAGCACCCCGCCTTCGAGCGAGAGCCAAGACCACTAGCGAAGAATGGTAACATTGACTCCGGTAAGGAACCTGTAATCATGGTACATTTGGTATGTTACCATAGTATCCGGACTTGAACGAAGATGAAAGGAGAAAAGAACACGCGATTTTTAGGGGTATTATTGATGGGTGATTCGAGGTACAATGGTCTATGATAGCAGCACGCGTATCTCTCCCGAAGTGCGAGGAAACAGGGCCCGGAGGCTCTGGAACTCGTCCTCCTCGCCCTGCTGCTGCTCGGCCATCTCGTCCGCCAGCATCAGCATCTCCTCCACATGCTCAAAGTCGGTGCAGAATTTCTCGGCCGCGTCCTCGGTAATGCCCTGCACCAGCTTGGAGTCCTGCAGGTTCTTCAGCTTCTCAACGGCATCCATTAATGCCGACGGCAAGAAGTCGTCCAGCTTCTGGCTGGCCTGTGTCAGGGCAAGGGGTTGGACTGCCTCCAGCGTCGAGACCTTCTGCACATCTACCTGGCTATCCCCTAGTGGCTCCAGGCATGCGATGAGGTCATCCAACCCAGACTCGGTGCGGAAGAAGCGGTACTGCGTCTCAACCAGACGCGCCTTCTCCTCCTCGATTTGCCCCTGCAGCTGAGCGGCACGTCGTTCCGTGAACTCGAATGGCGAGAGACTGTTCCAAGCAGCAAGCAGGCAATTGACGAGGAAGATGGAGCTCGACGGGGCGCGGAGCGACTTGGCCATGTTGGCCGCTCCGGAGATGAAGGGCTCGAACGCCTCGGCGAGCACTGGCTCGAACTCCTCTTCTCGATCGCCCCCAGAGGTGAATGACGTCTCGTATGTCCTCATTATGGCCGTCAGCTGTTCCAGCGCGTCGACCAAGAACTCGGGAGGTCGCAGGTCGGCAGGCGTGTGTTGGAAGTCCCCTTGGACCGCCGCGACGTGGTCGCGGGCCAGCGAGCGGAACTGCCGGAGTGCCTCGGATTCGAGAGCACCCAATGTCTCGACAAGGGCAGAGGTAGTGCTCAGCAACCTCGAGAAGGTGCTCTTGTAGAAGCTCAACAGGTTGGCAAGCTTGTACGCCAATATCGTCTCCTCGTTGGTCTGGATGACTTGCTCGACGCGCTGCCGCAGGATGCGAGCCGCGCCAGCCATGTCGCGGTCCACAAGCTCGTTCAGTGTCTTGACGGGGTCAAACTCGTCCGAGTCTTCGCCGTCCTCGGCAACAAGCCGCCAGACCTCGTTCTCCCGACCCGCCTGGATGCCCTTGGCAATCTCGTCGCCCTCGCCGATAAACAAGCCTTCCAGGGCCTCCCGCTCGCCAACAGCAGCCGAGTGCGTCCAGGCCAACATATCCCCAACGTACCGCAGGGCGTCGTGAGCCACGAGCTCGATGGGCTTGACGGACGGATCCTCCATCCCGGACGACGAGGTTCCCGTGAGCGCCGTGTAGAACGAGTTGGACAAGACGTGCTCTCGCGCCTCGGCGAAAAAGTCTAGGCAGTTCTGAAACAGGCTGGGTCGCTCGGCCAAAACGCGAAGCGCGCGGCGGATGGGCGATCCGATCTGGGGGTTCTCCAGGTTGAGGGTCTTGAACTCTTTTTGAACCCACTTGTAGAGCTTCTGGAAACCAAGGTTGAGATTCTTGGACGTCTGATCCATGATCTCCAAGCCCAGCGTCTGGTTCTCAAATCCGAGGAGGATCTCGCAGTCATTGCTGATCTTTTTCGCTTTGGCGAGGGTAGAAAAGAAGAGGTCGTCCACGGGCTCCGAGGTCAGCGTCAAGGCCGCCGTCTCATCCTCGGAGAGCATAAAGTTGGCATTGAAGGCGTTGAGGAGGGCTTGCTTCTGCTCAACCTGCTGCCGTTGGGTCATGAGCTGAGAGGCTTCTGTCAGAGCCGAGGACGTCGCATTGTGGGCTGCGTTGATTTGAGTCTTCATCTCGTTGAAGCTCTCATTCAGCCGTCCGATTGTGGCGCCAATTCGCCGGAGTTGCTGCGCTCAAGTTAGTGAAAATAGGGGGGGCAAATGGGCATGAATGAGACATACCTCTGCAACTTTGGCGAACTCGTCGATGATCTCGCCATTGCTGTCAATAAGCTCTTTCTGCGAGTCGAGCCGCAGCTGGCGGCGTGCCTCGGGCGTGTTTTGAACACCACTCTCATCCAGAAGTGCAAGGGCCTCCCGGAATTCCGTGTCGGCATAGGACGAGGAGAGGATTGTCGTGACTTTGGAGGAGAAGGGATTCGCAGCCTTCGCCGCAAGTGAGGGCGGAGGCGGTGTGCCCTGCGGCGAAAGGGGCCCAGGGCTCGATGTCATGTTGGAATATGCTCTTGTAACAAACTGGGTCACCTTTTCCCAGCCATCATCACAGGTTGCCCGTATTCCAGAGGATGTCTTTCAGCTTGGGAGCATTCCCTTGCAACCCGCAGCGTCAATTCGCGGAGTTGGCATGTTCCGTGTAAGTTTACGAGATACAGAACAATACCCATCCGTAATTCAATACCGTACGAAGCGGAAACGGTTGTCACATGCGGATGCAGGGATCATGGAGACGATAACAGATAACAGGCTTGGCAGCCTTCCAGGGAGTCAGGGACTCGAAGCTCGTCATCCCGGCGCGGTCAGCTGGACCAAGCATCAAGGCGCGCTCCAAGGCAGCCAATGCCGACTCGATCTCGACGACCAGTGCTCCGGAATGCACCGTTTCCAGAACAAACAGCCCGCCTGACGAGGGCAGAACTTCCTGACCAGCTGCCAGAGTCATCAACGTAACAAGCTCGTGACATTTGTGAAATTGTTCCAACGATACGCTTTCGTTCTCATCGCCAAGGTCCGTTTCCACACACCCCGTTAAGCACATCCCTTCATCCCATCACGCGGCAGAGGGTAGTTGCAGAAGGGTGACTGACGAGCACCTTGGCCTTAGACCCGTAACTCCAGTCATCTCTTCTCCTACACCGTCTTCGATGCCGCCCGACGTCCTCAACGACGCCGCACCTTGAGGCCTGCCCACCATGGCGTCCAACGTCTTTTCAAGATTCGTCCCCACGACCCAGGGCCGCTCATTCTACGAAGAACTCCGACGCCGAGCAGACGATGCCGAGGACCAGGCCGGCCTGTTGGACGAGGAGAACTTGAACCACGAGTTCCACGATTACGATCTAGGGCCAGCTGCTGAAGGTCTTGGAGTCGAGGAAAGTCGCACCAGTCTCGGCGATGTGGCTGGCCGCACCTCGAGGGGGCGAGGGCACCAGGATGGTCAGCATCGCAGGGACGATCGATCAACATGGCCGCAGCAGGACGAGGACGAGGGGGAGAACGACGTCCCCGCCTCCCTGCTTGTGGAGCGCCACGAGCAAGACACAGAAGCACCGCCAGGAAGGACAAGGAGCAGCAAGAGAGGACGCCACGCGGCTGCTATACCAGGGCCATCCAAGGCCCGGCCACAGTGGGAGGCGGTTCAGGCGGAGCAGAGGTTACACGACGACCGAGTTTTTGGGCAACCTCAGCGAGGCAGCGGCCTGCCAACCTCCCTGTTTGCCGGGATGGTCACAGGCAACGCGAAGAAGAAGGCTGAATGGAGATGGGCTAATATCTCAAATCTCGACAACTTCATCAAGGACGTCTATGATTACTACCTCGGCAATGGCATGTGGTGCATATTGGTGGAGAGAGCCCTGCACCTGGTGTAAGTGATGAGGCCAGGGGGCTCTTGAACCCCTTTTCAAGCTTGCGTATGACTGACGCGACACAGCAACGTGGCGTTCGTGGCCGTCCTCTTGACCTTCCTCACTCAGTGCGTCGACTACGGCAAGCTCCGCGGCAGCCAGAAACTGTCCCAGATCCTTGTTCCCCAGTGCACCAAGAACATGTCGGGCCTGTGGAACCTCGGACTGTGGATGTTCGCTTTTTACTTCATCTGGAAGTCGATCCAGTACCTCCTGGATCTCAGGCGACTGATGTACACCCGCGACTTCTACCTCTACCTTCTCAAGATCCCAGACCAGGACATGCAGACGATTACGTGGCAGGAGGTAGTCGCGCGCATCATGACGCTGCGCGAGATCAATCCAAAGACGGCTACAACCCTGACCCGCGCACAGCGACGCTTCCTCGGCAGCCAATCCAAGGAGAGGCTCGACGCATCCGACATTGCCAACCGCCTCATGAGGCGAGAGAACTACCTGATCGCGCTGTTCAACAAGGACATTCTGAATCTGACGATTCCGCTGCCCTTCCTGCGCAATAGGCAGCTCTTCTCCCGGACGATGGAGTGGATTCTGATGTTCAGCATCCTCGACTTTGTCTTTGACGACAGCGGTCAGGTCAACCAGGAGTTTCTTAAATCAGAGCGCCGAGCTGAGCTCAGTCTGAAGCTCCGCGGGAGGTTCATTTTTGCAGGCATCATGGTTCTCATCCTCTCGCCCTTCCTGGCTGGTTACCTGCTTGTCGTCTACTTTCTCATGTACTATCATGTAAGCTGGCCAAGTATAACGTCCAGGTATGTGGGAAATGCAGCCCTTTGCTAACCCTCATTTACAGGAGATCCAAAAGAACCCGTCCGTTCTGTCGTCACGGACATACACACCCCTGGCTGAGTGGAGGTTTCGAGAGTTCAACGAACTGCCGCACCTCTTTCGAAAACGGCTCGACATGTCCCATCCATTTGCAAGCCACTACATCGACCAGTTCCCCAAGGCCAAGATGGAAATGCTTGCCCGGACCGTGGCATTTATTTCTGGTGCGCTTGCCACGGTGCTCGCGATTGCGTCGGTGATTGACCCTGAGTTGTTCCTCGGCTTCGAGATCACCCCCGACCGGACCGTTCTCTTCTATACGGCCGTTTTTGGTAGCGTCTGGGCATTCGCACGGGGAAGCATATCAGAAGAAAACTCGGTCTTCGACCCCGAATATGCCATGCGCAACGTCATCCAATACACTCACTACGAGCCGGACCACTGGCAGGGCCGACTCCACAGCGCCGACATCAAGCTGGAGTTCTCGGAGCTGTACAAGATCAAGGTGGCCATCTTCGTCGAGGAGATCCTGAGCATCTTGACCACACCCTTCGTCCTGTTTTCGAGCCTGCCGAAGTGCAGCGATCAGATTATCGACTTCTTTCGCGAGTTCACCGTCCATGTCGACGGGCTCGGCTACGTCTGTACCTTTGCCGAGTTCGATTTCAAGAAGGGCATCGGCAAGGGCAAGGCGAAAGCCGACAGTGGGGACGTTCGCGATGATTATTACTCGACCAAGCACGGAAAGATGGAAGCATCTTACTATGGTTTCATGGGTAACTACGGAAACTTTGCCATCAACCCGAAGACGGGCGCGGCGTCGTATCTCCCGCCAGGGACCCGAAATCAGTTCCAGCCGCCGCCAGCATGGCCCGGCATAAGCTCGCCGGCAACGGCAGCCGATCAGATAGATCGGGATCGAACAAGAGGAGGGGCCTCAAACAAGATGCCGCGACACGCCCCTAGCCTGGCGCAGTCAGGACCTATGGCATCCATCCTGCTGGATCCGCACCACCAGCCGCCAAATCCAAGCCATCACCTCGGCCGAAGCATACACGCCGCCCGGCATCCACGCAGCGGCTACCAAGGAGGCGTCATTGAAGAGACGCTGGAAGACGACGACGAGGTGAGCGATGCCGGGAAGCGGCAGAACGATGCAGAGGAGGCATATGAGAGCGGCGGCGCGCTGGACGAGTCGGCGTGGCAGACATCGCCGGCCGTGTTGAGCAGGGAAAACAGTGCGTCAGCAGGCCACGGACCACCAGAGGCCGGGGTTGTTCATATGATATATCAGTTCAACCAGGCGCAGCTGAATCGCCGGCCGGGGGGTGTGAGATGACCAGGCAGGGAACGGGGTGGGATAGGTTTTTTATGGGAGCAGCGCAACAACATGAATATCAGACATGCAATCTTAGCTGTCTTTGTTTGTCTGCAGCGTTGGTGAAAGAAGAGGAGTTGGGTGAGAGTTTCATGGTGCATTTAGGGGGTGTTGACGGCGTTCAGGAGCTTTGTTAGTTAATGTTGGGCACGGAGCATTGAGAATCAGGACTTGGTCGAGAGCGCCCAGCAGCAACCTGTCTTCTTTCTTCCCTTGCATTTTCACAGAGTTTGTTAGACAACAGCACGCAGCGTACTCCGTATAACTACAGGAAACCATTCATCGCCGAACGATGTGTCATACTCCGCCCACATCTGATAACCATCACCGATCCCACACATCCCCCGTCGTGCCTCGGAGAAAGGGTTGGGTGTCCCTTTCGGGCCCGGCGGAGATCCACCGCGGATCTGATAAGGAAAGCTGCAAGGATGTTTTACCGAGGACTTTGTTGGACATTGGCGGTGTCATCACTGGAAATGCGTCAGTCGGCGCATCTCCGAACAGCGGCCGGCAACCAAAGGAACCCGCTAATTCCTGGGCAGCGGGGCGAACCCATGTCTCTTGCCGCCGCCACCCCTGGCAAGTGTGGGAGGGAAGGTGGTCAATTCCCCGACCTCCGGCTTGCAACCAGAGAGACCGAGCCGGTCCCAGTTTTTTCTGGCCAGCCTCAGACAAAGCCGACAGCGGTCATCAAAAAATTCGGAGAACTTGGCTGCGCATTCTCCGGCACAAGCTTCACCACCATCAGCACTGTCGCCGAACGGATAGCCGAGCTTGCGCCCTTTTCCCACTGCGAGCGACGAGAGGCGACACCCGTCGAATCTGGCCTCAGAGACTTGCCTCGGAGCTTCTTCGCCTCCCAACACGTTTGCGGCGAGAACAGCGAGCTTGAGCTTGTTCGGCGGTTTGCGGTGACAGCAACTCCGAACTAGGCATCTCCTCCCTCCGTTGCGTCACTCGGCCGCTTCTGCCACCACAGCGCAGAAGCTTGACCGCGATCGCCCCGCCGACTTTTTGACCCCGCGACAAGCTCAGTCTTCAACCTGGCTCTCGACGTGGGCGCGCCGGGAGCTGTGGCTTCCCCAATGGCTCAGCCAAATGCCGAACCCATAGAGGACTACGAGTACGTCACCGCTCTGCCTAGGCCACGGCCACGGTTACCGGCCAGACGGCGGGCATGATGGGAGAATGTATCACCGGGGAGCTGACACAGCTACAGTTATGAATCGCTCCCACCCAACTTCTCGTTGCTGCAGAACATGGCTGCCGGCGCGTTCGCCGGTATTGCCGAGCACTGCGCAAGTACGTCTTCCTTATCGGGGAGCCTCTCTTGCTTCAGGACGGCGCTGACTTGACCGTAGTGTACCCGATTGATGCGATCAAGGTGAGCAGGCACCAGCTACGTGCTTGTTACGGCAAATGCCCCCGCCGGCCGATGAGAGGCAGTGAGCTGACCGGTGCCTCTGTGGCATGCAGACACGAATGCAGATAATCAACCCGACCTCGTCGACCGTCGGGTCGGGAGTAATCCAGGCCACATACCGGATGGCTAGCACCGAGGGTATCCTAAGCTTGTGGCGCGGCATGTCCAGCGTGATTGTTGGGGCGGGTGAGTCTATGCGCCGGAATACTGTGGCTCTGGGAGCCCCCGAGACTGACAATGGGACTGTCCAGGCCCTGCGCACGCTGTCTACTTCGCGACCTATGAGGCGGTCAAGCACCTAATGGGCGGCAACCAAGCGGGCGTCCACCACCCCCTGGCCGCCGCTACCAGCGGCGCATGCGCGACCATTGCCAGCGATGCGCTGATGAACCCGTTTGACGGTACGTCTTGCCGCAACCACCACCCCCGGGAAGCATGTCGCTAACCTTGCTCGCTCAGTCATCAAGCAAAGAATGCAGATTCAAAATTCGGCGAAAATGTACCGCTCCATGTTCGATTGCGCCAAGTACGTGTACAGGAAAGAGGGCCTCTCGGCCTTCTACGTCTCGTACCCAACGACACTCTCCATGACGGTTCCCTTCACCGCGCTCCAGTTCCTCGCCTACGAATCCATCTCGACCGCGATGAACCCCGGAAAGAAGTACGACCCCCTGACACATTGTCTGGCAGGCGCGGTGGCGGGTGGTTTCGCCGCGGCGCTCACGACACCAATGGACGTGATCAAGACGATGCTGCAGACACGGGGTAGCGCGACGGATGCCGAGCTGAGGACAGTCAACGGGTTCATGGCCGGCTGCCGGTTATTATACCAGAGGGAGGGCGCGCGCGGGTTCTTCAAGGGTGTGAAGCCGAGAGTGTTGACGACCATGCCCAGCACGGCCATCTGCTGGTCGGCCTATGAGGCTTCAAAGTGCGTACTTCCCAGCGTATTCTTGGTCAAAAGCCGGAATGCTAACAGTTATTGATTTGCAGGGCCTACTTCATCCACCAGAACAACACCAGCGCGTCATGATGGCCTCTGAAACGGTAACGGCTTCAATTTGGGGGCAGGTCAGCACAGCGCGACGCTCACTTCGCCAACCCGCCAACTGACGAGCTCCAAGGGGTCGTACAGCCAGAATAGTCAGATCCGTCTACAAAGGGTTACAAAGATAGATCCTTGTGGTTCTAAAGGAGGGACCCGGCAAGGAGCCACGATCCGGTCTCAGCCTCTTAAGCCCCTGGCCCGCGGAGGGAGCGAGGCAGTTGTGCTGCCATGCAGCGCATTGTACATAATCTTTGAGTCATCTTGCTGCCCTAGTTCTAGATTTTCAAGAAGGGGGCGTTCTGCTGGTCGCCGGATCAGTATGGAACAAAACCTGGGTTCGCTGCCTTGTCGCGGCGGTGTGTTTACACATTGATTTGACATCCTCCTGAACTGTCCCGCATGCGGGTTTATGGTGCGTGTCCCATGGCATCCACCTCGCTCCTTCATGGCCTTCATGGCAAAACATTCGTCATCGTTCTGCATCAGTTTGCAAGTTGCTCGGAGTACAGCTCGGACCCGAGCCGTGCTTGTTGGACGGGTTGCGTCTGCCGCTGCGTAACATCGGGGGCGAAGGAGCAACGAAGAAGAGAAGAGGGGACGGTGTTTGAGCTCAGCGCTAACAGACATCTACAAATTTTGGTCATGGCATATCTTCTCGTCACGACTAGCACAAGACGGGCGCGATGGTGACGAGTACGCAGGTCCCGCATTCGGCACAACGTAGAGCTCTTGCGCTTATCGAATACGAAACAGGCACATAGGTAGTTCGCAGCGCGGCAATACATACAAGAGGCAAAATCCCGCCTGCTGACTCGTTCAACCAACACGCCCCCTGCTGCCCAAAAACACAATCGAACCCTGCCCGCCCCGACGGAGCGCATCCTTACTCCGCGTAACACCTAAACTCCCTTGTTTTGATGCAAGCAAGAAACAGAAGCCACAAGACACTGAAGAAATAGGGTTCATCACCGCCCGAACGGGAACCCAGACCCGCCTCCGCCAAACTTGAAGTGGAACTGCTGGCCGCCGCCCTGCTGGAACATGAAGGGATGGCCCTGGCCGAAGGGGTTGCCCTGGAAGCCGGGCTGCTCGTGCGAGTTAGGGTCGTCGCCGCGGTCGAAGCGGGCGCGCAGCTCCGGGTTGCTGAGCACCTCGTACGCCTCGTTGATGGCCGCCATCTTCTTCTCGGCCTCCTCCTTGGTGAGCCCCTGCTTGGCCGCCTTGTCCGGGTGGTGCAGCTTGGACAGCTTGCGGTAGGCCGCCTTGATTTGGCGCTCGTCGGCGTCGTGCGCCACGCCGAGAACCTTGTAGTAGTCCTTGGTCTTGCTGCGCTTGAGCGCCACCTGCGCCTTTTGCATGAGCGGGTTGATGGTCTCGTCCTTGCCTGGGTGGGCCTCGGCGGCCTTGCGGAGCGTGTTGATGCTGGCTTCGAATTCTTCGGTGTCCATGAGGTGCTTGGCGCGATAGAGCAGGCCGTAGAAGGAGTTTTCGTCTGCTTGGAGGGACTCCTCGCAGTATTCCTTGGCCTTTTTGCTGTTTGACTGTGTCCAGTGTTAGATGACGATCGCATCAGGTTTATTTTCGTCGCAAACTCACCTCGTAGTATGCCTGGCAAGCCATTTCCACTAGCCTCCAAACCAGGACATTCCCAGCCGCCTTGGGAATTGTGCCGTCCTCCCTTAATAGGTGGACTTGGTCCTTCACCTCCTTGATCAAGCCCTCGCCGTCCGTTGATGGCACCAGCTGCCGTACCGCCGTCATGTGCTGGTTCTTCTCGAGCGCCTTGGTAACCTTCTGAACCACTTTCTCCACCATCTTCTCAACCTTGAGCAACCGCTTGCATTCTTTGGAGTCGGGATCAGAATGCAGGCACTTCCGGATCGACGCCATACCCTCCTGCAACTCGCCCAGCGCATAGAACTGGATGGCCGAAATCTTGACGTGCGGTTTTGTGTCGCCAGGCTTCATCTGCAAGACATGCTGGAGATCCCCAATGCCCCTCTCCATAGCGCCCCGCTCAAACGCACAGCTCGCACGCAGCTCCCGCAGCGGCAGCGAGCGGCCGGCCACCAGGATGGCATCGTCCGCCTGCTTGATGCATTCCTCCCAGTTCTCCGACTTGGCCGCCGCCTCGGCAAGCGCCGCCGCGCCCTTGGCCTCCTCCAGGCTCGCAATCTCCTCCGTCTTCTTCGCCTTCTGGTAGTGCTGCTTCGCCGCGTCCCAATCGCCGGTGCGGGCTTTCAGTTTTCCCAGCTGGACATGTGCGCCCTCAAACCCGGGCTTGAGCGACAGCACCTTCTCGAAGTCGTCGGTGGCTTGCGAGGTGCGCCCCAGGGAGAGGTAGGTGGTCGCGCGCTTGAAGAAGGTGAGATAGTTGGTGGGATCCCTAGCGACGGCAGCGTCGTAGTAGACGAGGGCGTCGCCCGTCTCGCCCTTGGAGAGGTGGCTCTGCGCCGACGCCAGGAGTTGGGAGACGGGGGTGTCGGCCGGGATGTCGGACGGCGACAGGCATAACGAGGGTGTTGAGAGAATGCCGGCGGCAAAGGCCAGCGTTGAAAGACGGACGAGCATGGCCGCGGATCTGAAGGAGGACGAGGAATCGGAGAGTTGGTGCCGTCAGAGATCGGAGGGTCAAGGAGGCGTCGCCTGGGCTTGCTGGCTGAACCGTAGACGAAGGAATGCACCAATTGCGCAGTGGGCGTACGGGCAGGTCAAAAACGAAAAACTGGGTTTTGATTTCTGATCAATCCTGGCTGCCGTTGGCGCGATATGTAGAAGTGGTCTAGAGCATCCCCAAGGAGAAAGGTGAAAAGGTTGGTGCTTTCGTCCACGCTGTACTTTATCCAAGTTGAGCAGCGCAATCTGGCCACTGCCGTTTTTGGCAGCCTTTCAGGTGCCTGGATTCAAGTCCGCTTTGGGACTCGGAGACTCGCTAGCGCTGCCCCGCACTGTGTAAGTCACAGTGCAAATGACTTCGCTTGGGCAAGCGTGGGGAAGGTGAAGGGCAAAAATTTTGACCGCCTTTGGGACCTTGGAACCAAAAAATTATCGAATCTCGAATCGTGCCCCATCGAGGACGACTTCCAATTGACGGCACAACACAATCAACCTCGAAACCCGCCGTCAACCCAACCTTACGGCGGATACCTAGTCGCAATGTCGTTCAGAGGAGGTTCACGGGGCCGCGGCGGCGGCGGTGGCTTTGGTGGCCGTGGAGGTGAGCAGGACCCAAACCGATATTAAAATACAGAAGAAGTCTGACACGACAACAATTGCAGGCCGCGGTGGTTTTCAACAGCGTGACATGGGCCCTCCGGCCACCGTCCTCGAGATGGGCAAGTTCGTCCACGCGTGCGAGGGCGAGATGGTAGTCGAGTCGACCAACCCCAAGATCCCCCACTTCAACGCCCCCATCTACCTCGAGAACAAGGTATGCGCTCCCTCTCCACACCTCTCCCCTTCCTTGTCTCATTTTCATCTTCTGACTTTCTTCAACAGACGGCAATCGGCAAAGTCGACGAAGTCCTCGGCCCCATCAACCAAGTCTACTTCACCATCAAGCCCTCCGAGGGCATCCAGGCGACCTCGTTCAAGTACGGCGACAAGTTCTACATTGCCGGCGAGAAGCTGCTACCGCTTGAGAAATTCCTGCCCAAGCCCAAGCCCCCTCCGGGCAGCGTCAACAAGGTCAAGAAGACCAGCCGTGGCGGGGCCCGCGGTGGTGGTCGCGGAGGCCCCGGTGGTGGTTTCTCGCGCGGCGGCGGCAGGGGTGGCGGCAGGGGGGGCTTTGGCGGGTCAAGAGGCGGAGGTGGCTTCGGCGGTGGTCGCGGAGGTGCGCCGAGGGGCGGCAGGGGCGGTTTTTCGCGGGGAGGAGGTGGCAGGGGCGGTGGCCGTGGCAGGTTCTAAAGGGCTGCGCTCATCGCACAGTATGAGTAATGGGTGCGAGAGCTGTATCACTACGGAGTACCGTGTTCCGCTGGGCGAGTGTCAGTCTCGACATCGGGCGGAGCCACAGTGTCAGGTCGGGGGTTGTCATGGGACTCGGGCTGGCTACACAGGCGTTTTCGGAAGGGCTTTGGGTGTTCTGTTGCTGTATTTCTGATGAACTTCGGTCCAGATCTGCTTGTGTACATATTGGGGTGCAGCAGGCCGGAATTATGGATGCCGTTTGAATCACCTGTCTCTTTGGGGAAGAACACGGATTGGGGAGAGTTGTGTCCCCTTAACTCAGCACAGCATTGAGAAGCACCTGTAACGACAGTAGGTATCACGGTACACCTATGGAACATGCGTGAGAGCAATTTCAATTTGTCGCCCAAGAAAAGCACCGTTCCCTAATTCGAGCGGGACAGACAGACACAGCGTTATGATCCCCCAGCCAACCCGTTTGGATATTCGCCGGGGATATGCAAATGCGTGATGGTCGGGACACTGTCCGACCGGACCGTTACCCGTGGTGGTACAGTCGGTGGTGGCCCTTCCCCGCTCATACCACCGCTCGGCCCGTTGCCAACCATTTCTCCATCATGTAATGTTCGGCTCTCAGTCACGTTAGTCCCGCGACCGGCGCTCGTCGTCCCGCCGCCACGAGATTCGTAGGCGTCGCCAACAGCACTATCCCTGGACGAAGCGAACTGGTGTTGTTGTTGCGGTGGCGGAATCGATACAGGTTCCGCCCACATTGGCCCATCATATCCCCCCTCAGCCGAGGACATGTTTTGTCGTGTAGACAAAGGCTGACCTGCCGGCCCAGAATCATGCAACGTTTGCCTCTGGGGCGCAGCGGCAGCGGCATAGCCGGGGTATTGCACAGGTCCTCCAGCCGAATCATTGGCGGCAGTCGCGTGCTGGAAGTAACCCCCTTCAGCCCCGCGTCCACGGCCCGGTTCCTGCATGCCATGGGGCTGCGCGAAGTCACTCGCTGGAGAGACGGGTGCGAACGGGTCATGGTGGTTGACGCTTCCGGAGCTCTCGCTGAGGGGCGAGACGGGAACCTGCAAGCTTCGTTGCGCGTTTACCTGAAGGTCAGACGGGAACCGCCCACCTGACGGACGACGCCCGAGACTGTCCTGCCTCGGCTGCTGCTGGTTGACAGCCGCCGCGGCGGCTGTAAACGGGGGTTCCTCATCATCCTCAACGCCGTCGCTGCTGACAGATGACCTCTGTGAGGACCGGCTGATGCTCCGACTGTTGGCGCGTACCAGGTTGCTGCGCTCTTCTGGTGTCCGCTCCGTCACGGCTTTGATGTCTTCGTACCAGGCCATCATTGTCTCGTGGCTCTCGGCTCGAAACACCCATTTGTGGCCACGATGCATGGTTCCCGTCTGGCGCCCTTTGAGGACGAACTTGTTTGACGAGCTGCCGTCGGCCGAATGAGATCCCAATTTCTGCTCGGGAAGGTAAAGCGACATGACGGGCGCTTGCGTCTTATCCGCCGATTTGTACTCGTGGAGATGGGTCGGAGAAAGGACATACCTGGTCACATTAGTCATTGAACCACTCATCAGATATGGCAGGCTAGAGTACTCACCACCCGGGGGTGTAGCTCTTCAGGTACTTGCTCTTGCGCTCCAGGAGCCCTGCCCTTATCTCCTGGCAGGCGTAGTGGTCACGGCCGGGGTAATGGATCGATTCGGCTGACCGCATAGGAAGGTCAGGGTTGACGAACCGATCGTCTCGTTGGATGAATGCCGTCCATTCCCGGTCCTTGGGCATCGAGACGGGCCCGCTGCGGAGCTCTTCAATGGCGTTGTAGGCGGCATCGGATTCCCTTTTGAGAATGCCGGCATATGCATTGTATGCCTTCTGGATCTCGCCCACGACGATGGACTCGAGTTCCTTCCCCGAGTTCTCCAAGTTAAGGTAGGCCTGCGCATCGTCAGTTACTCAAGTCTCCCATGCCCTAGCGGCTTTCGGCGAGCTATACATACCTGGTGAAGGTAGTTCTCTTCATCAATCTGTCTTTCGAGCTGCCGATCAACGGCAAGTCTCAAGAGGTAGGGGTCTTGTTTGCCTATTGTCGCAGAAGGGTCGAGCTCGGCTTGCCCAAGCGCTTCCTGAAGTTGCTTCACGGCCCGCCGTGTGCTGTCCATCTCCTTTTCGACGGAATTCTTGAAGTCGCCCGAGAGGTTCTTGATCTCCTTGATCTTTTGGTGGAGATCACTGCGCAGCCCGGTGAGTGCTAGTATGACATCCTCTTCGATTTCCTTGGCCTTGTTGGCCTCTGCAATCGCCTGCTTATTGTGGCCCCTCAATATCTGGAGCGCGTCGTCCAGGCCGTCGGACGCGAGGAAACCCGGGGGCGTCGCAATGTTGTTAAGCACGTTTGACATTTTCGCGAGCGACTTTGCGCGGTGCTCGTAGTGTGTTTGTATCTCTCGGAAGTAGGTGATGAGGTCTTTGAGGATCTTGCGCCAGGCTGTCCGCGACACCCATGTCAGTCGTGATTCCCAGCAAGAACAACCAACGTGGAGCAAAAAAACGAACCTTGAAACCGATTGGCGAGGACCTCGGTCGGGTTGGTTGAAGTCGGAACAGGGCAGTAGAAGGCGCTGTGCATCTGGTCCTGGTCCAAGGTAGATTGGAGGGCTAGGCTCCTCACGCTCCCGGCCTTCATGCTCCGACGGCTTCCACTGCGCTTCAGGCTCGCGCTTCGCCGAAGCGATGCCTTCTTTCTGAGGGTATTCCCACGGGACAAAGACGGCGTCCCGTCCTGACCATAATAGGAGTTGGACCGCTGCATGCTGCCAGGCCCCGGGCCGTCGGCAATGGAGCTTCCGCGCTGGCTCGCATCCCACTCCTCGGTGAATCTCGCCGGCCGGACGGCGGTTGGTGCAACTAGGTTGTCGTCATAGTCTTCTGATGGGTTCGCGAGAGTGTTGTAAGGCGCTTCGGCGTCGGCCATGTTCGCGTGGTCGGTCATATGGGATTGCTCCTGTGAGAAAGCGCCTGTTGGGTCATGGCCGTTGGCGTGGGCCATAGGAGAGACGGCGGTCCTAGCGGTAGACATTGCCGCGGCTGGCGCAGTGCGCAGATGGCATCTGGGTTATGTGTCGCGACCACCTGCTGCGCCAGAGTGTCAGCTCTGCGTGGACATCTACTGAGGGTAGTGTATCTCCATACTTTGGGTTTCCGTATTGTATTGTGCAAATACTGGCATGCACGCACTCTGTCTTGCGATCCTGGTAATTCCCTGTGGACATGAAGCCGAAACGAGATGGCACTGCCGTTTAAGAGTCGGGCGTCGAAGAGCAGGGGTCGGTCTGGGAGAAGGGCAGAAGGGTGTCGAGAGGAAGAGTGAGTTGAAGTTGGCGTGGCACCACAGTTGGTGATGTCGTTGCAGTGTGGCTTGGGGCCGTTTCTTGGCTGATTCTCCGTTTAAGGCAATCGCCCGCAGCGGGGATCCTGTGCTTGGCAGGCGCTGGGTTAGGGTGCTGACCCCGGTTTCCCCAGATTGGAATGACTCGAGAGACCCTGACGTCTCCGTGACCGAACCCCGCAATCCGCAATGAATGATCAGACGAAGCTCGAAGATAACAGATGGTGAGCAAAGGTGTCCAAAATCGACCTAGATTGAACAGCGAATCGAAAGGAAAACGGAATCCACGACGCTTCCTGAGAAGGCTGGCCAGCTTTACAGTTTTTTGATGGTGATCGCCAATGACGTATGACGTGGCTCTTGTCCTCCAATCCCTCTGACGACCTGCTGTGAGGTGAGAGGTAGGACATGTGATCTGGTGCAAGTTGCATCGATGTGTGTGGCTTGCAGAATCGCCCAAGCCACGCGTCCCTGTGTGCCCTGCTCGAGGCACAACTTGAAGTCTCACTCAGGTGAAATGTTCACAAGCAAAATACACGTAGCACTTCCGGGTTGTGGCAGACAGACAGAGGGCTTTGCGCTGAACTGGAAGGTGTTTTGGATGCTCCGCTCCATGTTGCACGTAGGAAACAAAACCATATATTGAATTTAGCAGGCAAACCGTTAGGAAACATCATCATTACTCCCAGTTTCTTAACCTGGAACTCCTTATCTCCCATGCTTACATGTACCGATATTATCTTCTTCAGCACCTACAGAGGTAACACATCAACCCCCACCAGCCCTGCACGACTCCAGCCACTCCGAGTATCATGTGACGAATCGCCGCCGCCGAGAGAGACGAGCAAGACGCTCCGCTTTCCCCCTTCCTCTGTCTTTGCCTTCCCGGGGGGTCTCCGCTGGCGCCGCAAACGAGCGTGTGGTAGAGGCCTCGGCAGCGCGAGTACTGGTCGAGGTTGCCGCAGATGCAGAGCTTGTCTCTCGACCATTTCCGTTGCCCCTGTTGTTGCTCTCTCGGTCATTATCATTACCCTTGCGGCCGTCGGTGTTCCCTTCTCCTCCGTTGCCGTTACCATCGCGGTTCTTGCCGTCTCCCTCGTTTCTATTGTTCCCCTCTTCATTGTTGTTCCCTCCTCCTCCGTTGTTGTTCTTGTTGCCACCTCCGTTGTTACCATTCTTATTCCCTTCTCTATTGCCGTTGCCCCCTCCTTCGTTGCCGTTCTTGTTGCCGTCGTTGCTGCCGTTGTTGTTGTTCTTATTTCCACCAGGGTCAGGGGCGCCAGGGCCGAGGGCAACGGCTTGAGCAATCAACTCTGCCGCCGCCTTCCCCTTCTCGCCATTGTTAGCCGCCGGGTTGATGGTGTCCACATTGCCCGTGACCGTAAACCTAACACAGTCATCCTGCGCTCCCCGCTGAGCCACGGGCATAATGACGGGCTGGTGGTTCGCGGCCGAGGTCAGGGTGCAGAGACGATAGTTCCCCGCGGGCAAGCCGCCCGTCACGGCCGCCGAGAGCTTGCCTTTCCCGTCGCCCGCATCGTTGATGCCCTTGAAGAAGGCGAACTGAGTCGGGTCCAGCGGCTCGGTCGGGTTCAGGCTGCGGCCCGTGTCCTGCACGGTGACATGGACGTGGCCGACGATCTTGCCGCGCTCTAGCTGCTGCGGTGCGGAGTAGTAGGTCGCGGCGGCGTTGGTAAAGGCCCCTGCCACCAGGTTGGAGACCTGGAGTGTAATGTTGAAGTCCTTGCCGGACTCGATGCTGTCGCCGTTTTGCGGGTTGGTGATGACGACCGAGACCATGTTCTTGGTCGAAGGGATCTGACCCATCACTGGTGACCAGTTAGCATCTGCGGTCAACCCTGAGTCTCGCCTTACGTACCAATGCCATTACAAGAGCCCTCTGTGATTTGGAGGCCGTTGGTAAGAGTCTGCCCCTTGCAGAAGTTGATAAAGTTGTTTTCCGAGGTCGAAGACGGGGCCTGAGCCGCATCGGCACCCAGCGAGTTCGTTCCATCGGTGAAGGAGCCGGCCTGGATAACATCCGGATCCAGCGTCGGAGTCTTATTGTCGCCCTGTGCCAGCGCGAGGGCCAAGGTCGATAGGAAAAGGAGGCTTCTGACTGTCATGATGCCGCGCTGGACAGGTATGACGAGCTCCTGCCTCGTAACACGGCAAAGTAGCAAAACCCCGTAAGCTTCTCAGCCAGAATAATAAGGAGCGCCACACAGCGTGGTACTGAGAATAAAAAGCAAAGAGGTACTGGAGAAGGGAAGGGCAGCCTAGCTCTCGAAGGAACGAGCAGAGGAAAGCCCACGAGCGTGGAAGGGACAGGCCATGACACAGAGTGTTATAGGCCCTAGTTGTGAAGCTAACCGTTTACCAAAGGTCGTACCAGAACACCATTGCCACCACATCATGAGGTCTCATAGCCCCTCGAAACGCCAATCGACAGGAGCGCCGTCGCAGAGCAGGAGCTCATGCACACAAATCTGACGCCCCTTTCCACCAAGGAAAACGAAGGGGAGGGGGGGCAAAGGTGGCGCGGCCTTGCGAAGCCAGAAGATCAGACGGCTTGTGATATCTTAGCTTGCGCCCGAGAGGACGAACGACGAGCTACCTGAACACTGCATGGCGTGGCTGACAGTCCTCGTCTCAAGGCCAAAGCTTGCGTGTCGGCCACGGCCTCAGAGCCGTGCCGGTTACGCAACCTGGGACAAAAGGCGGTCGACTCGGCCGGTGTCCGAGAGGAGGTGATACAGGGCCATGAAGCGCGGCCGTCCATGTGGTGGCCTGGTCACCACAGCAGGATGTCCCAAGATAGCGTGGCTGCGTGAGGTTTTGTTGGCTCGTTTGGAGGAGATGGAGGGCCGAATCATGACGTTGTCCTTCCTTGTCTGCTCAATTCCCGGCGCTTTCGTTGAACATGGGCCCGGGTGATGAAGAAGAGGAGCATGACCGGCGGTTTGTGCTGTGGCGACGGGGGCCGGAGGTCCGACCCTGTCAGCCGGGCGGCCCGCGACGGGGAGGCCGACCGACCCAGTCCACCGGGGGTAGTTGTTGAGACAGACAAGACAGATCGAATAACCCTTGCCAAGAGGAGGAATCCAAAAAATTAGGAACTTCGTACTTCGTCGGCAAGATTCATCCATCACATGCTGTTGTCTTGTTAGCACCCTGTGTAACCGCGGCACGTTAGCAACCTTGTCCTGAATCTTCCCGGACACTTATACCTACCTCGAAGCGCCCGTCGGTAATAAAAGCTTTTAACGAAATGTTGCCGAACACAAGCTCAAGGGTCCGGGGCCCAGTATACAGTACTTGTCGCGACAACACTTGGGAATACTCGGAGCCTGCTTGCACTCGGCGACTTTCCACTCCCGGATGCCGATGTTTCGGCGGTCAAGCTCGGCGCCATTGAGCGTGTTACAGTCAGCTGACTGCATCGGTGGGTAGCGTAGGAAGTTTGAAGGTTATCCGCATCTCGGCGTGCAGGACTGTAAGTAAACCTTCTCGACCCTGCCCCGTGTCCTCCAGTTTCCCAAACGGCCCGGGATACCAGTTGTTCGGCACCGGGCGCTTCCGGAACCCGTAGAATGGAGAGCGTGGCAGGGCGTTTGTTGACGATGCCTCTAATTCCACCGTCTGCCATCTTTCGGTGTCACTGTGAGGAGACAAGGCAGCTGAGGAGTCTCGCGGGGGATGCACCGAGATCTCCATTGAGTCCATTCTCGAGAGCAAAAGGGTTCCAAGGTTGAAGCAACCGAAGAGTTGCGAGAGCGGAGCTCAGCCCAAGCGAGGTGGGATTTAACGTTTGCGCCTTACCTTAACCGGCGAAGAAGCGACCCACATTTCTGCAACTTCGGACCCCGATAATCAGGGCGACCGGGGTGTGGTTACCAGAGGCCATCTCAACCGACCTCGAGCCGACGAGAAACTGTCCGGGGGTGAGCAAGCGAAGTCTTTGTGCAGCTCGCCGATGACTCTCCCCCTTTCTTTTACATAACTGGTGCACTCTGGTACTAATAAATTAGGTCTGCACTCCCGTCCGCCACGAAATCTCAGGTTTTCAACGCACTCGAACACTCGATTCTCCCTTTTTCGCTTTCGAAGACACTTGCAAGATGTCCTCCTCCTCCTCTTCCTCGTCCTCCCCAGAGCGCCGGGCTGGGAAAAGGCAGAGTAAGTGCTTCCCTGATGCTTGCTTTTTTGCCAGCCACTCCTTGCCAAATGGCAAGGTGCCTTGAGTTCCTTGCAGGAAATAATTATTTTTCTTTCTTTTTCCTTGGTCCCATGGTGGAATGGCCTCGAGTTTGGAAGTGTGGAGGGAAAAAGCCCGAGCCAGATGCGAACCCCGCTTTCGGCCAGGTGCATGATTGCTTGGAAAAAAGTGTTCAAAAACCACTTGCGTCGCACCACCCTTCCCTCCCTCTCGTCACCGCATCAGTACCTCTCGCACCCTTTTTCGTCGACCACGAGCAGCACATTCAACATCTCTGACATGGCCGACAACATGGCAGGAACCCAGTCTCTTCCGCCGCCGGCGCTGCCGCAGCTGGTGGCCGAGCAACATATGCCCATCCCACCGACCGACAAAGACACGAAGCGGCTGATTGTCGTCTTGTCCAACGCCAGCCTCGAGACCTACAAGGCGTCCCACGGCGGAGCCAGCCGCAACGGCGTGCAGAGGGAGGAGAAGTACTCGCTGCTCAACAGCGACGAGCACATCGGCGTCATGCGCAAGATGAACAGGGACATTAGCGACGCGCGGCCCGACATCACACATCAGGTTTGAACGAGCCGTCGCTATCTCGAAAGTTTGCCGTGCGGCCGCTGACGGTTGAGCGCAGTGCCTACTCACCCTCCTCGACTCGCCGATCAACAAGGCCGGAAAACTGCAGATTTACATCCAGACGGCCAAGGGCGTGTTGATTGAGGTCTCGCCCTCGGTCCGCATCCCCCGGACGTTCAAGCGCTTCGCCGGCCTGATGGTCCAGCTGCTCCACCGCCTCTCAATCAAGGGCACGAACTCGCAGGAGAAGCTCCTGAAGGTGATCCAGAACCCCATCACCGACCATCTCCCCCCGAACTGCCGGAAGATCACGCTCAGCTTCGACGCGCCGCTGGTCCGGGTGCGCGACTACATCGACACGCTCGGGCCGAACGAGAGCATTTGCGTTTTTGTGGGCGCCATGGCCAAGGGCCCCGACAACTTCGCCGACGCCTATGTGGACGAGAAGATTTCGATCAGCAACTACAGCCTCTCGGCGAGCGTTGCCTGCAGCAAGTTCTGCCATGCCGCCGAGGATTCGTGGGATATCCTCTGAGATGGGCCGACGAGACGGCTGCCCGTGGCCGACCTGCCCCTCGAATATCGACACAGGGATGGGGGACTGGATGGAAAGATCTGACAGCCCTCTATTTTCAGTTAGGGTGCTGCGGTTGCATTGGGACCGTCCCGCGATACAACATCGCGGGTACCGGCCATTGTCTTCCGAAACTTGGGACATCTGTGCTTGAGCTGTCGGTGTTTTTGCAACCAAAACATGGGGCGTTCAACAACGGAATCCCAAGACGCTTTCGTCGTCTGCGCGGTGCCATTTCAACCTGGCCCGCGTCTTCCCCTTTTCCTTTCTACCATGTTTATTTTTCTTTGCTATCTTCGCTATCCCGATGTCATGACTAACCGGCAGTTTCGCCGCAACCATACGGCTGGCCAACCTACCTGCCAGCACTTAAAAGAGGAATTCCGCGGAGGACAGGCGGTTGCGTGGTCACCTTTTGGAGTTGGAGTGGAGTGTACGGCGGAGGAGTCAGGCATGATA
This sequence comes from Chaetomiaceae sp. PF1801, assembly GCA_023628475.1. Lineage (NCBI taxonomy): Eukaryota > Fungi > Ascomycota > Sordariomycetes > Sordariales > Chaetomiaceae > Chaetomiaceae sp. PF1801. The sequence continues at coordinate 139,034 of JAMAKQ010000060.1, forward strand.
GAGAATGCGAATCTTGCCCGTTTGGGTTCTGCCCCGAATCACGTTCGGCGTTTCTGTACAATGACCGACTACGTCTCCGGCATCCAAGTGTTTCCCTGGTGACATGAGGTTCGAGGTTCTGCGGGTGTCACACGGCCAGATCCGGGGCTTGATGAAGCGTGCCGGGCTCTGTGACGGCCGTCAGCCGAGAGGACAGCATCTCACACGGGAGACACAAGTGCAACCGTCAGGGCTCAATTCGGGTGGCTACACCACAGTATCCGTGCAAGAGAAGGGTCCTCTCTGATCTCGGGCAACAAGTGCTCATGCACATGCAGGCTGCCAGGGCCCCACAGTGAGGCGGCCTCAAGGTCCTCGGCCAATCACGAAGCGAGAAGAGGCGCTGTCACCAAAAACCTGCAAAGTGACTGCCCCCCATTTCCTGTCACCTCCTGCCACAAAAGATGACGACCATCCATTCAACAGACCCTGAACGGCCGGGGCGCGTCTTCCCAACAGAGCAGAGCCCTCGGGAGAGTATCGTGTTATCGAGCTGCCGACGGCCGAGGGCTGCCGGCCACACCGCTCGAACCGTTGGACAGGGCTGCAAGGTGAGCAAGCGGAAAAGGCGGGGTTTGCGGTTCCAGAAAACTGGGGAAGATCAGACGTGGCAGGCTGCGAGTTCAGATCGTCCGAGAATGCGCGACTGGGTGCTGAACTTGCAGACAGCTGAGCCAGGTAAGACGAAACCAACCTCCTTGCCGGCTGCGCCCTCCCTCAGGCACAGCCGGGCGGCAATGTCCCGCTTCCCCGGCACCCAAATCCGGCCCCATGCAAACCAATGCAGGTTGGACGGCCGACTCTCAACGAGACTCGACCTTCTCTCACCCTCGAGGTCTCTGACAACTCTGGTTCTGGCATTGGGTCTTGGGGTTCCAAGGTGCCGAGGTGTGGCCTCCGCGTTGGGTCTCAGGAGAGAGATCGGCTGTCAATGATGCATGTCATTCAAGCAGAAACCATTCATTCCAGACCAGGGCTTCCGTTGGACTGCAAAGTCGCTGCGGGGCCGGTCTCCAGGTTGGGCAGCACCGTTCTTTGCCTGGCACAAGGTCAAGCGGCCTGCACCATTTCCCATAACCCCCCATATGCCCCTTGTTCAGCAAACGGAAGCATGACAGATGACTGGCGCCGAAGAGACTTCCGAACGTGACTGAACTTCGTTTCTCAGTCCGTGGCACGCCGACCTACCATCTGCAACGGTCCGAAGGGAAAGCTCCCTATCACCCTTCATTTTCTTTTGGCACTGTCTTGTCTCTCGGACCAACAAGTCCAGTCCCAACGCGCCAGCTTCAAGGGAGGACAGCCTGGCAAGGGCCCAACTCGAAAATAGGTAGCTGACCCGAGGCTTTTGTGAGGCTCGGCTCCCGTGGCGCCGCTTGCTTGGACCTCAGCTCACGAGAGGACCCCTGGCCCGGCTCGCCTCATCCCGTCACACTGCCCTGAGGGCTTTCGAGTCCTTGCCTTCGAGAGCCCTTTCAGCGCCTCGTGCCTGTAACACGACCGCACTGCTACCCTCGGCCCAAGGCTGCTGCTGCCCGTAGCCGGCGGTGGCGTCTGGGATTAATATATCGCACAAGAATGCTTCCCTTTCTCGAGGTCGAGCACCTCCCCTCCTCGTCGTCCTTCTACTCGGCCGTCATACAGCCGCTTGGCCTGCGCTACTTTTCCACCGAGGACGGGCATTTCCCATCCATCGTCTACGGAGACGCCTCGCGGAGCACGCCCATCTTTCAGATTCGGCAGGTGGTCTCGAGCAGAGACCGGCCCCTGAGGACTTCACGCATTGTGCTCAGCGCTCCTTCGGCGGCCGCGGCCGACGACGCCTACGAGTACGCATTACGGGCCAATCCCGACTCTCGAGACTCGCACTATCGCCACGCCGGCGGCGACAGCTACGCCGCGGCCAGTGGCGCGTCAGCCCGCCGAACAAGTACCAGCAGTGGCGGCACCCGGGTGCTTATAACCGACTTTGTCGGCAACATGATGGAGATTGTCTACCGGCCGCCACCAGAATACCCTTCCCACTACAGCGGCTCAACCATACGCCACACCCGGTCGACCAGCGAAGAGGCGTGTCGCATCCTGGAGTGGAACTACGACGTTGCAAGCTCGTCTCTTCCGTCTAGCTCGGTCTCGACTGCCTCGGTTCGCACCACATCCCGTCGGTCTCACGCCCGTTATCCGGAAGACGACGACGACGTGCCGCATCCGGGGGTTAGACGGAGCGTCACGACGACTGGGTCCTCGGTCTACGAACCAGCCGCCTCGGCACGAGAGAACTCCAACGGCCTGAGCGCCGGCGCTGTCGTTGGGACCCTCCTTGGCGTCGCTGCCGGTGCCGCGCTGGGCGGCGCCTTCACGTACAACATGGTCAGCAAGGGCGACAAGAGCCGGGCCTCTCGGTACGAGTACGACATGCCGTCCATCTCGCGCCGGTCGACCTTCCCGGAAAAGTACGATGAGTACTCGGACCGCAAGAGCCGCTACGTCGACGCGGAGCGTCCCGTCGAAAAGGTCCGGTACCAGAGCGACTACCCCCCGCCGGCCTCGGACTACCGCCGGCCTCCTCCTGAGTACATTGCCCGGTACAGCCAGGTCGACTCGCCTCGGAGCGTCAGGGAGGTTGAACCGCCCCGGAGCAGCAGGGAAGTAGACGACCCCTACGACGACTCGCGGGGCCGCCACCCGTCATCCCGATCCCGGGCATCTTCGGCGCGGCCGCGCAGCGAGTCGGCTACTCACAGGGAGCCATACGGCGGCGACAGGCCCGATGCGGACTACCGCGGCAGCTACGTGAGCTCGCGGAGCTCGCGACACCCGCCCATCGTCCAGCGCAGCTACACCTACGACACACCCGACCGAGAGAGCTACGTCTCAGCCCGCAGCCACCGGTCCAACAGCACCATCCGCGCACCACCACCACCACCCCCAGACGCCTACGCCACGCCGAGCTCGCACTCACGGTCAGCCAGCCGCGTGCGCACGACGACCACAACCACCACTTACAAAATAAGCGGCAGCCCGCGGGCCTCCTCCTACAGCCGCGAGGGAAGCTACGTCTCGGCGCGGCACGTGCCTCTTCCCGACAGCCGGGCGCCGACGTACATTTCTGCGCGCGATATCCCGCTGCCGGATAGCCGAGCGCCGACGTACATCTCGGCGCGTGATATCCCGCTTCCAGACAGCCGCGCGCCCACGTACATTTCGGCGCGCGACGTGCCGCTGCCTGCGAGCCGCCCGGCCACGTATGTCTCGGCGAGGCATGTGCCGCTGCCGAGGAGTCGTGGGGGGTGGGATGAGGAGGAGGATGATGATGATGCGGATAGTATTGCGCCGAGTGATAGTATTAGTTGTGTGGGGAGTCGGAGGAGTGGGCGGTGAGGTGGGGAGGCAAGATGTTGGGGTTTGGGTTTGATTGCGGTGCCTACCTACCTGGGTGGTTTGTGTCTTGGTTTTGGCGTCCTCGGTGTGTTCTCGGTCATATTCGGTTCGAATCTTGATGATACAGGGTTCGTTGTTTGTTTGTGGGTTGGCGAAGAGTTATTTCAGGCACCGCTCTGCTCAAGCCAACGGCCAACAGGACGCCGCGATGATTGGAATCGAGAGGTTTTGACATTACAGAGAGATCTGCGGTCCATGCTGAGATGATAGTTTCTGGTTCACTCTCGGCAATCTGTTGGATGTATATGACATTGGTTTTGGTTTGCCTGCGGGTTGACTCGGACTCGTCTTACGAAGTGCTCTCCGTTGTATGCAAGATGCATCAAACAGGCCGTTGTTGACCTCCATGTTTGGCCGGACCGCTGCAGCGGCTTCTAAGGAGTGCCTCTCCTTGGCCGCCTTCTCGGCCGTGCCCCATCTCTCGCGATCTGAGATCTGGCTGAAACCCCACGTTTCAAGCCCGAAATGCAGATTGATCATCTGCAAGTTCACGATCTACCCCGCCTTGTGAAGCATCTGACGAGTGGTTTGCCTTTACACATAAGTGGGGGAAGTGCTACCCCAACCACGAGCACTTCGATTCCATCCCGTAATGATGTTGGACACTTCTTGGCGTTTGAGTGGGATGTCCCCGTCATCGTCACCACTCAGTCTTGTAGTAGTTGTGAAGTTGTTGGGAAGTTGCCAGCTTCTGTTGGAGGCAAAGGGGTTGCGGAGTTAGTCGTTCTCCATATTTTGTGCACTGAGTGGAAAGTTGGGGACTCATTTGCCTCCGATGGTCGGAATGACCTGCATCTCCGTTTTTGCACCCACTCTCTCACTCACTCGAATTGAGGAACGTGGACGCGGGCAGGACAAGACACTATCACCCAGCATCCCCAACTTATTACCTACGGAGGAGGTAATTAACCATAACCTTATTAGCCTGCCCGGCTTGACTTATAGGCTTCCATTGGCAGCTAGGTAGAAGGGTGAGTCAACGCCCACCCCCCAACACAAGCAAGCATCCACCCTTGATCCAATTCCTGCACGAAAACGCTTCCCTGTCACAACTCAGAGATTGATATCCAAGACCCCCAAGCCTTGACAGCCACTTGAGTGAAACAAATCATACCGATCCCAACAATGCCAGACATTGACCTCGGAGAGTCCATCCCACCGCATACAGCTCATGTAAGAGAGACTTCGTCATTCTCATGACTGTGCACTCAACTCGGACATATCGCTGACATCAACCCCACAGGCCGTGAGCGTCTCGCTGCCGACATGGAAGTCAAACATTGGCTATGAAGAGGGCCAGGAGTGGGTGGTTGGCCGCATGGCCACCGGCTATCCTCGGTGTGTCCCTCAGCCCCTTATCGCATTCCTTCATCTCACGCATCGACTAACGCTCCTGGCAGCTTCTTCATCCACCGGAGCATCCAAGCCTTTGCCGCAGATATCATAGCGAGGTTTGGCACCAAGGACAACAAGGCATTTCTCTTTCCCACCCGCCAGATCGCAGCCCGCTGCCTGACCTTTGTGAAGGGACGCGCCCCTCCCGCGGTTGCCGCCTCGCTCAGCATTGTCCACCTTGTCCTGGACACGACTCAACCAGACGCCAAGGCTCTGGCCTGGCTCAATCCCGCCATTTATGCTGTGCTCTGCTCCCACGAGGCCTTCCCCTTTGTCAAGGAGTACTGGCAGCACACGGGCGACGGCGTGTCCAGCCGCAGAGCCGAGTTCTGCCACACCCTCCTCAAGGATGGCCTGCTCCGCCTGGACGACGGGGCCACGACCCCCGTCCCCGCGAGCCCGAAGCCATGTAGAGGCCCCAGGCGCTACCAGCGGCCGTCGTCTATGGACACCACCACGAGAGCAACACCCTCCCCTAGGCTCACCCCTCCCAACGGGGAGTCGGCAGTCGAGCCCGATGCCCTCGAGACGTCGCGCTTCCTGGAGGAGCGCTTCGGCAGGAACCTTGACGTCTCGTTTGTCCAGCCCGCCAGGTCCGCCATCAAGAGGAGGATCGCCGGTGCCCTGCGCAGCGACGGCGAGCTCAGCACCGCGCCTCCGCCCGAGCACGAGATGGAGTCCAACTCGCGCGGCATCGTGAATCTCAGGGAGGAGGACATCTACCTCTTTCCCAGCGGCATGAGCGCCATCTTCCACTCGCACCGGGCCCTGCTTGGTGCCCGCGGCAGCCAGAAGAGCATCAACTTTGGCTTCCCCTACGTCGACACGCTCAAGATCCTCGAAAAGTTTGGCCCCGGCGTTGTCTTCTACGGGCACAGCTCCGAGTCGGACCTCGACGACCTGGAGCGGCGCCTGCAGGCCGGCGAGCGCTTCCTGGCTCTCTTCTGCGAGTTCCCCGGCAACCCGCTGCTGACGTGCCCCAACCTGGCGCGCATCCGGCAGCTCGCCGACGCGTACGACTTCGCCGTCGTGGTGGACGAGACGATCGGCACCTTCGCCAACGTCAACGTGCTGCCCTTCGCCGACATCGTCGTCAGCAGCCTGACCAAGATCTTCTCGGGCGACGCCAACGTCATGGGCGGCAGCGCCATCTTCAACCCCAACAGCCGCTACTACGCACCTCTCAAAACCTGGGCGCGCACCGAGTACGAGGACACGTACTGGCCCGAGGACGTCATGTTCCTCGAGCGCAACAGCCGCGACTTTGTCTCGCGCATCGACCGCATCAACGCCAACGCCGAGGCCATCTGCGACGTCCTGCGGGAAAGCCCCGTCGTTAAGACCATCTTCTACCCCAAGTTCAACGAGTCGAGGGCCAACTACGAGGCCTGCAAGCTGCCCAATGGCGGCTGGGGCGGCCTGATATCCGTCGTCCTCCGCCGTCCGGAGCAGGCTGTGGCGTTTTACGATGCCATTGAGACGGCCAAGGGGCCGAGCTTGGGCACCAACTTTACCCTCACCTCGCCCTACGTGCTCCTGGCGCACTACCAAGAGCTAGACTGGGCCGAGGGCTTTGGGGTGGAACGAGACTTGATCCGCATCAGCGTCGGTTTGGAGGAGACGGAGCATATCGTGAATGTGTTCAAAAATGCTCTCAAAGTGGCTGAAGAAAGTACTGCGATCCAAGAGTAGTTACGACTGCAGATAAAAAGAAATCGAGTATTAGTACTAGTAGACTGCCTATCGTTAACCCGTGGTATCATGCTCCTGTTTCTCTCTGTACGCCTGTCCGCCGGTACCGTAAGTTGAAAACGCCGCGAAATGAAGCCGCCACTGTTCCAACTGGGCCGTCATGACCGCCAAACTTCACATGACGGTACAAGAATCGCCGACGTAGAGGTCCCCGTACAACTCCTTGCGCCGCTCAAGCTCGTTGTATGCCTGCTTCTCCTTGGTCTCCTTGGGGAACCACCGCTCGAGGTACCGTACCAGCTTCTCGTCGATGTGCGCTGGCGGTTTATCAGTCAGCACGCATGTCCACACCACGATGGGGCAATCACACATACTCTCGTTAGCTTTCTGAACAACGTCAGCTCGGCAGAGCGGACAGTATCGCTTGTTCTGGTTCTGCATCTTGATCATGCACCGGATGCAAAACAGGTGGTCGCAGTCCAGCCGGATCGGCAGCCAGCAGAGGGAGAAGCCTGGAGAGAATGGTTAATCGTCTGGGCGCAACTCCAATCTTGGGCAGGGTGAAACCCACAGATGGAACACGTGTAATCCATGACCTGGGGCACCAGGCTGACCACTTCGCGGGCCAGTTGGGCGCAGATGTCCTTGGAGATGGCCTCGGAGATGAAGTGCGCCGAGTACATGGCCTTGGGGAATGTCGACTTGACCCCGAGCGAGGTCCGCTTGTCAAACTCTGCATGGAACAAGTCAGTCATCATGGAATGAAACGTTGATGAAGGTGCTAGTCGGTTCACTCACTCTTGATAATCTTGGTAACCGCCGTCTGGTTCAGCTCCTGAAACTGCAGATTCTGCAGCAGGGTCGCGTTCAACGCAAGGAACTGGGCATAGGCGGCGGCGCTCGACTCAATCTTGAACTTTTGCGGCAGCTGCCGCTTGTTGACCTCGTCCTGGAACCAGATGAGCTGCTTGCGCGCCTTCTCGCTGCTGCGCAGGCCCCCACTCTCCTCGTTGGTCGAGAAAAAGACCTGCGCCGAGAGGTACAGCTCAAAGATCTCGCGCCAGCGGTACAGGTCCGACTTGGTCAGCTTGACGAGCCCCTTGCGCGGCTTGGCCACCTCGGCGATCTCGGTGCCCAGGGCGTGGATCTTGTCGTTCATCGACTGCCGCTCCTCGTCCTGCAGCTCGTCGAGCTCCGTCACCTCGGACTGCAGCAGGCCGAAGAACCGGGCATCGGAGTCGAGTGGGATCTTGACCCATTCCTCGTCGCCCGGTCCGTCGTCGTCATCATGGTCCTCGGACGGTCTGGTGGGGAGGTCAACGGTGGAATCGGTTTCATTTGATGTCGAACGGGCCAACTCGGCCGATGGTCGTCTGGAGTCCGAGGCGTGTTCTGGCGAGAGACTGCTGAGGCTGGGGCGCACGACCAGCTTGGGCCGCAACAAATGGGCGGCGTCGGTCTCGAGGCGGTACTCGGCGTTGTGTTCGGCCAGCAGCTGGTGGAGCGTGTCGGGGTCGTAGCCGTTTTTGATGAGCTCCTCGCGGACCTTGCCCAGGATCTTCTTCAACTGCCGGTAGTGAATCGCCTTCTCCACCCAATGCTCCGGGTAGCTCTCGGAGGCTAGGGCCTCCAAAAAGGCATGGCCGAATTTCATGGTGAGAGCAACGGAAATACAAGGGACCAGGTTGGTTCAGGCGCCGAGAGGAGGCTGCGCATGGCGGGTTGAAAGTCCATGTAAGGTACCACCACAGTGGACCGAGAGGAAGAACTATCCAGGATTTGATGACGGTCTGACTCTGGGTGGATAGAAGAGTGAGTGATAGGATAACGGCAAACTGCCTTGGCCCGCAGTTGGATAGGTATGAGGTGGACCAAGCGCGGCGCCGGCGTGGCGGAAAATGGCTCAGAGAAGGGAAGCAACTTGGTTCGGTGAAGACTTCAGGTTCGCTGTTTGCTCAGGGGCGCTAGCCACCTGCAGTGAAAATGGAGGGTGTGTCGGTGGCTTTTTTGTTACCTAACGGGCACTTCGTTAGCGGCCCCATTGTCAACTGGGCCACGGAGGCCGGGAACCCCTCGTCTTTCACTTCGAGCCTGGATTGAGCGATGAGATACCCGTACACCTGACAAGACGAAACCAATTCTGGACACCCTTCCACATCATTTATGGAAAGATTTAGCTGTCGCGTGACCCCTTACTGAGTCCGTCATGCTGTGGTACTGTATGCAGGTCATCAGGTGGCAAAAAGTAAGTTGTGGTAGCATCCCGTTTCTTCCCATAACGGTTTGTCATGTCAAGTATCGTAACGGAGGTACGATAATCACTGCTCGTAATGTCAGCGGCTACCCCGCCCCCACCATCTTCATCGCCCCACATTAAAAGATGAGTTTGAGGTCCATCCTACACGTGTAAGCTGTGATTCCGACAGTGGGAACCTCAGTTCTGACGGCCGCCTGTGCCATATCTCACCAACTCTACGAACCTTTTGTCAATTTCGCGTACCTTGAGGCGGTGGAAAGATGGGAGCCGAGCAGTCCGCCCCGAGGGGAGGTGGCACTCAGGCTACGGCGGTACGCAAGACGTGCTATTACGAGGTGCTTGGGGTAGATCGGCAGGCACCCGACGAGGAGTGAGTTTGTTCCGTCGAATTTGTTCAATCAGTGTAAAGTAAAGAATACCAGGTCCTAATAACGAATCTTCCCCCAGGATCCGCCGAGCATACAAGAAGAAGGCCCTCGAGCTCCACCCAGACCGCAACTACAACGACACCGAGAACGCAACGAGACGCTTCGCCGAGCTCCAAACCGCTTACGAGATCCTGTCCGACCCCCAAGAGCGTGCCTGGTACGACTCGCACCGCGATGCCATCCTCAACGGCGAAGACGACGTGGCCGGCGCCCCGGCCGCCGAGCAGTCTGGGAGCGGCCACACCTCCGCCAACGCCATCTTCGCCCTCATGAGCCGTTTCAACTCGAGCGTGCCCATGGATGATACCCCGCGGGGCTTCTTTGGCATCCTCGACGCCTTCTTTGACCAGTTAGCCGCCGAGGAGACCGCCGCGTGCGAGTGGGCCGGGATTCCGCCGACCGACTATCCCCCCTTTGGCCAGGCCAAGGACGACTACAACACGGTGGCGAAGCGTTTCTACAATGTGTGGTCAGCCTTCTCGACCAAAAAGACGTTCAGCTGGAGGGACAAGTACCGGCTTCAAGACGCCCCTGACCGCCGGGTCCGCCGATTGATGGAGAAGGAGAACAAGAAATTCCGCGACGAGGGCATCCGCGAGTTCAACGACGCCGTCCTGTCCCTGGTCGCTTTCGTCAAGAAGCGAGACCCGCGCTACGTGCCCAACACGCAGTCCGAGGCGGAAAGACAGCAAGTGCTGCGGAACTCGGCCGCCGCCCAGGCGGCCCGGTCAAGAGCCGCATACCAGGAGAAACTCGCCGAGTATGTCGTGCCAGAGTGGGCGCAGTCCCGCCAAGACAACGAGCACGAGGGGGAGTTTTCCTTGTCGGAGGAGGAGGACGAGATCGAGCAGATCGAGTGTGTCGTCTGCAACAAGACCTTCAAGAGTGAGAAGCAGTTCGAAGCGCACGAGAAGAGCAAGAAGCACGTCAAGGCCGTGCAGCAACTTCAGCGCCAAATGAGAAAAGAGAACGCCCATCTTGACCTCCAGGGGCAAGGGTCCGATCACCCGCCCTCACCGGACGGCCACGATGATCTCGAAGAGGAGGCTGGCGAGGATGGCGAAGAGCGCGGGACACTTGAGGGCGTTGAAGGGGATGGTGGTCGAGAAGTAGAGGAGGACGCCACGGCGCCGGCCAAGGACGAGGACGCACAACAAAACACCCCATCCCAGTCAGAAACAGAAGACGACGAATACGCGCCCCGGTCGGCCGTCGAGGACCGCATACTGAACGGCGCACCCAAGGGCCCAAAGACGGCCAGAGATGACGACACTCCTGACGCTACGGATTCTATGGCTGCCAGCTTGGACGACTTGGCACTCGACAGCGAAAAGACACAAGGCAAAAAGGTTGGCAAGGCCAAGTTGAGACGGGAGAAGAAGGCTGCTCGGCAGGCCTCCGAGGCGCAGGGACCGGCTTCTGTAAGTTCCTCAGTCATTTGTCCGCTACGTGCGCCAATGTCAAGTCCGAATTCTGACAGCTGGAAACGCAGCATACATGCGCTGTTTGCAAAGAGACCTTCCCATCCCGGACCAAGCTCTTTGACCATATCAAGGACTTGAACCACGCCGCTCCTGTGCCTGTTTCCAACGCCAAAGCGAGCAAGAAGAAGCGGCGTTGAACGGAAAACGCGATTGGAAGCTGGCTTTGAGCATCCCCCGCAGTCAAGGAGCGAGAGACAGATTTATCTCCGCAGCCATAACGTGTGCGGTCACGCAGCTCTGTTTCGCAGAGCGACGAGCACCCTGGCGGTATGGCATGGCTAACGGCAGTCGAGGACGTCAGCTTAGCCGGCGGTCCCGAGACTACCTGAATTCCCAAACTCCTAAGCCCCAGACGGACAGCTTGGAACAGATTTAGTATCCACCCAGGTACATTCATGCTCCAAGCACCGTGTCCGCATCATCATCATCACTCAAGGTCTCGACTTCGTCGATGGCCCCGGGCCGGCCCGCGACCATACCTCGCGCAGGATCGTGGGGCGAGACCGTGATGATGGACTTGCCCTGCACGTGCTTCACTGCACTTTTGAACATGTCCCAATCATCCTCGTCCTTGATCAGGAAGCCGATCAACATGCTCGGGTCCATGTCCTCGACGTGGAGATGCCGCAGCCGCCGGGTATGGCACGTGTCCAGCTCCTCTGCCGTGTAGTCGTTGGGATTCTCACGGTATGGAAGCAGTGGCCTTGGGTGGTGGGGGTCGAGGTAAAACAGCCACTGTCCTTGGACGCCGACGAAATAGTGGGATTGTGATGGGCGTCCGCTGAGATATGTCAGCAATGGACAGAAAGAACGACTGGAGGACCAGAGCGCCGGGGACTTACCCTGCGATGCCGATGGACTGCTCCATCTGCAGGGTGGAAATCAAGGCCTCTTCATAAACATGGTTGATCTTGTCAATGCCCAACCTCGTGCAAACCAGGATCAGAGTCGGGTGGAACGTCTCGCCGTCGGGTTTCGCAGTGGCCATAAAGCTGTCCTCATACACATCCGGGAGATCCCCAGTCGAGTATATCCGCAGTGACTTCTCATGCTTGTCTGCCAGAGCCCTGCAACTGTTAGTGATAACGTGTCTTCCACGGCCCAAGGCAAGTTTGCCTGTTCGGTATGACATACTGAATGCACCGCGCTGTGGCCGACGGCCCGAACCACTCCCCTGGATATTTCCCACACGCGACTGCTCCGTGTTTGACAAAGTTGTGCAACGAGTACGGTGCCCGAGGATCGTCGGCAAACAAGGACACGATCTCGCGCTCTGCGCCGGGGTCTGTGGATCGTCTCCAGTCTGCAGACTTCCAGATTAGTACGGGCAGAAGAGGGAGGGACTATGGGGGAGACACATACCGCGCCCTAGCCGTGAGATCAACAACGCGTTGGCCAGCAAGCTCTGGCCCGACCTGATCATGCAGCCCCATCCCGTGTCAGACGAGAACCCCGTCTGATCCCCAAACGACGTCTTGAGACGCATGGCAAACGACAGCGCTGCCGCTGCCTTGGGGTCCGCGGACCTGGGAATCAGCTCGAAGCCCGTCCGGTACGTCATCCATATTCGAGATTCGAAGTCGTCGAGAAAGGCGGGCGGCCAGCCGGTGTCTTGGCTGGGCTCTTCGTATGCGAGAGACGAGTCGAAGCTGCTCGAGATAGAATCGGGCGGCGTGTCGGGGACCTGTTGGTTGCTTGAGCCCGGGGCGGGGATCGGGGCTGGTGTTGTTGTTGAGTCTGTTGTTGATTTCGCGGCGACATCGTTTATGCCTTCGGCAGGTGGTGTGCTGGCGGTCAATGGCGACGGCGTTCCTGACGGCGATTTCGGATTGAGTGTGTATGAGCGGCCCAGGCACCAGACAGGCTCGTTGGAGTTCCGGTCGTTGGTCGGCTCCGGGTCCCAGATCTTTTGGAAGATGCGACGGCTTACACGGCCGACTTCAGCGCCCGCGGCTATGGCAGCCTCCATCGCGCCGGCCAGCTTCGGGGATGTGCCGGAGACGGCCGTCTGCCAGCTGTTTTGGCCTTGCCGTTGCGGCCTCATTGAAGCCAGTACGGGCTGGTTTAGGGAGATGGCAGGTTATTCGACGAGCGAGCGCAAAATTAGAGAGCCGAAGGTGCTCGAAGTGGGTTGAATGTGATGACTGCACCGAGGCAGTTCGTGCCGTTGAGAGACCACAGGCTGATCCGCGGACAATGGAGCCGATATGAGGGAGCTGTTCCACCGAGGGTGGGATATACCTACCTCTACGGAGTACGGCCCAGCACTTGAGAAATCCAAGAGAGTGTCTAAACTTTGGTAAGGATTGCCAGAGCTCAGCAAGCCAAGGTAATTCGAGTGCCGCGTGTTGGGAGAAGCGACGTGCGTCCAGCTGCTGCGTGTCGATGAAGTTGCTATGTCATATGAGAGGTCCAAGCCCCACTCCTCCGCAGGCTCCCGCCAACGTTATCCACATGCCAGTCGATCACTTGTGCCCATGTTACCCTTTCCGGTTAGTGCTGATTCAATTGCACTGAGTGGTCTCGTCCAGCAATTCGAAAACAGACCCTAACCCTGTTCATCTCGAGTCGCTCGGTGGGGTGACTCTTTCGGCCACTGCACTGACTGCAGTTCATTCCTGCCTTGTCCGTCCGAAACTGACAGAGACTTTCCAACTTTGGCCACCCGAGACTCAACAGCAAAACCGTTAAGCTGTTTCCGGGTTCTTCTTCGACTTCATAATATCCGATTTGTCGTCCCGGCTGATACACGATCTTACCAACAACGAAACTTGCTCGGCCAAGGATAGTGATTCACACCAACTCTTAACTCCTGGCCGTTTGCGCCACGCCGACCATGCCTCCCAGGACCGGGAGAGGGAAATGGCCCTCGCCCGGCAACAGGGGGTCCCGAGGTCGGCCTTCCGCGCCCCGAGGCAGGCTTCGAGATTTCCTTCCCAGTTATCACACGGCGATCCCTTCAAACGGTATGAGTTGGATCCATCCGTGGCAGAGAACACCCCTGGGATCTGACCTTGATAGGCTTCTCCATGAAGGATGAGGCCAGGAACACGGCATCACACCAGTCATCTCTGGCTTGGACCTCCGGGGATGCGAAGCTCCGCCAGAGGCCTGTCACGTTCGTGAGCGCTGGCGTCATCGAGCCTCTCAAGGAAGAAGAGTCACTCGATGATCCGGTCGATCCCAGCATCGCCGAGGAGCCTACCAGAAAGGTTTCGGACGACGTTGGCGACACCGCCGAGGCGAAGGGAGCTGAGACCCCAGGATCAGAGACTGTTGAAGTCGTCGAACTCGAAACTACCGTTGAGACCTTTGAACGGGAGGAGATCTCGACTGCCAACCCGCCCTTTCAGGAGCAGGGTATCGGCGACTCGGACCCAATTGCTGGCATCCAGGAAAGCGAGACGAAGGATCTATTTTTCTATGATTTTGGAGAGGATGAGCCCGAGGTTGATCTCGGTCTTCCTCCCCCGAAGGTCCCAAGTCCAAGGCCCTCCGTTGGCGAGTCTGATTCAAGCGACGAGGTCATTCTTTTCCGAGGTCGGTCCGTCAGCACGCGGGAAGCTGCTCAGAGGAGCGATTCCGCTCGCCCCGGACTGGCAGCCGTGCCTTCCGAGACATCAGCCCCCAAGAAGCCGAAGGCGTCTGCGATAGACCGGCCTGATTTACAAAGCGCCACGCCTCCCGCCCAGTCGTCTCGGAAGCAGTCAAAGACCCGGCGCAGACCCTCGCCGGTTCCAGAAGCGCAGGCTCCAGATGCCACAGAGGATGATGAGGAGGACGCGATATTGGCCGACTACATTGCCAATATGGCCGCAGACTCGGACGACGATTTCTTGGCCCGTCACCTTCAGTCCTTCGCCGGCCAGCGGGATCTTGGCGGTGATCATCAAGCCGTCAACTTCGGGTCCGGAGACGAGAAGTCACCCATGGGCGATGATGTGTTTGCTGATGAAGAGTCTGAGTCGTCTGGCTCAAGCGACGCTGAAGAGGACGATCACATGAGCGGCAATGGGGACGAAGACATGGATGCGGATATGGACGATGAGACACTCGCCCGCCTTTTTGCCAAGCAAGAGGAACTGGGAATGGGTGGTGACGACCTTGTCCTGTTTTCGAGCTCATTCGCCCAAACCGAAGTCAGAAAGGCACAGGCGAAGCGACCGGCGAAGGCGGGCTCAAGCAGGGCACTTCGTGGACCCGCCAGCGCCACCCAAGTTGCGGACGCGTTCGACAATCTAGATCTTGCCGACTGGAGTCAGCTCACTGGGCAGTCGCGCAAACGGCGTAGCAAGCAGCCTCCCAATTTCAATGTCTCCGATTCGGAGATTGAGGCAGCTCTGAAGACTGCGTGGCAGCGGGACAGGGAGCGGAAAAAGAGCCGGAAACTGGAGCGTGAAGCCGTCCGCGCCGAGGGGCTGTTGGGTAAGCACGCGAACCCCGACGACTTGCGTGTTCGGTATCCGTCGGGGATGAAGTTGGACGACATCAAAGCCGAGCTGACCTCGTTTCTCCTGGGCTCGGCTGAACGGTGAGTAACTCCTGCGTTCCCGGGAGCAGTGCATAAGCTGACAACGAGCCAGTCTCGACTTTCCGCCACTCGACAAGCACGCGCGGAAGGTTCTTCACGAGCTTGCGAACAAGTTCAACATCAAGTCGCAATCCACCGGCAAGGGCGACCAGCGCCGCCCTGTGCTCTACCGGACCAACCGCACCGTTCGATACGCCGCGACCCGGGTTGAAGATGCGACCACCCATGTTGATCAGGCGGCACTGCGCATCCATCGCAAGTACTTCCACCGCGTTGACGTCAAGATGCAGAGGACCGAGTCTCCCAAGACTGGCGGTGGCGGCCGGTCCGGGCACAAGGCGCTCACGCTCCGCGAAGGAGAGATCGTCGGCGCGTCGGTTCCGGAGCTTGGCCAGGAGAACAAGGGTCGCACAATGCTGGAGAAGATGGGCTGGAGCAAGGGGATGGCCCTGGGCGCGCTCGACAACAAGGGCATTCTGGAGCCCGTTGCCCAAGTCATGAAGCGCTCCAAGGCTGGCCTCGGATAAGAACACATCCTGTTGCCATTTTGGCTGTAGAGTTATGTAACCGCCGAGCATGAAATATTTGACCTGTTCTCACCCTCTCTGATCTCGGAGATGCCATCATTCCCATTGTCGTGCAAGCAAATCGGCGAGCGATGCAAGTTCCGTGGATGTTGGCGTTCTTCAGGATAAGAGGATGGGAGAATCGCGTTTCGCCAATTCTTGGCCAGATGTCCCAACAAATGGAAGTATCACCGAGCAAAGAGCAAAGTCAAGTTTGTGGTCATATGCACGAGTTCATTTCGCCCGAAACCCTGATATCAAGGGATGTATTGTACAACCGCAAACCCCGTAAACCATGAGAAAAACATTGCTCCCAAAAGCCAGCCCATCCGTAACGCATTGCATTAGAGGCTCCCAAAAGGGCGCGTGCGCCTTGTGGCCAGCCTCGTCATGACCCCCAAATGCCAAGCAAAACCCGGTGCCCTAAGAGAGAGAAAACGAGAAAAGCAAAACACCCCCAAACCGACCGCTTATTTCGTGCTCGAAGAGTACTTGGTGACGGCCTTGGTGCCTTCCGACACGGCGTGCTTGGCCAGCTCGCCGGGGAGGATAAGCCGGACCGACGTCTGAATCTCGCGGGACGAGATGGTCGACTTCTTGTTGTACGCGGCGAGCTTGGAGGCCTCGGTGGCGACACGCTCAAAGATGTCTGGGTAAAACGCGTCAGAAAATTGTACTCGGGCATCGAGTGCATCGAGGATGTGACTCACCGTTGACGAAGGAGTTGAGGATGGACATGGCACGGTTCGAGATACCGGTGTCGGGGTGGACCTGCTTCAGGACTGGAGTGGCGGTTAGCGACCGATCTGGTGCGGGAAATCGCGTCGCGGCTGTTTTCCAGCCACCGAGCGCGTCAGAGGGGGGAAAACTCACCCTTGTAGATGTAGGAGGAATAAGTCTCCTTGCGGGCCTTGGTCCGCTTCTTCTTGTCGCCCGAGGGCGCGGTCTTCTTGCCGGCATCCTTCTTCTCGGGAGCCTTCGAGGCAGTCGCCGGGGCCTTCGAGGCGGGCTTCTTATCAGCGGCCTTCGGGGGCATTTTGAAAGTCTCGGAAATTGAGTGAAGATGAAGAATATGTAATGTGACTTGAAAGTCTTGATGAACCGAGGGTCGTCTGGGCTTGTGTTGTTGGGCGGGAAGAGAAAGTTGGATGATGGAGGAAGAATTGAAGTCGGCGAGGGGGAACGGGCCTTTTGTAGCTGAACGCGACTGGCAGCAGCAGCCCTGCTGATTTGGGGTGACCGCGCGAAAAAGTGGGGCAATGATTATTGGGCGTGATTTGGCTCCAAAAAATGCACCCCTGTCACGATTTGGGAATGCAAAAGAAAGCGGGAAGCGTCAAAGTGACGCGATGGCCCAAGCGCCACAACACGTCCGAAAAAGGCAACCCTTGGCAGGAAACCGAACCACTCCCTTGGCTGAACCTGTTCTCTGGTCGATTTGGGAATCGAATATCAGCATGCTCCAACAGTCGAGGGTGGACCGACGCGCGCCAGCAGGTCGCAACTCACACCTGACAACAACTCCCGATTCAGAAAACCTCATATGTTTACCGTGGATGTTTTTCGTAGACTACCTCAGCATGGAAGAGATGCATCACCATCAGGAAGCGATAACAGAAGTGCCTTCCGGTGAGCATCGGCCGCCAGATAGCCGAAGACCAAGACGGTATTTCTGTGTTACAGCATGGATCTCCGGGTGGGAGGGATAGCATGGGAGGCATGTACCTAAATGAATGTGAGGTCCGGTACACCGAGATGGGGACGCTGGGCCGCCTCTCCTGCAACACACCGAGGCGTATCAACACCATCAGCCTTACCATCCCCACGGTGATTCCCACGCCATGATTGGTCGGTACGATCTCAAACCCGTCTCCATCGGCTTCCCAAGACCTGGGGAAGAGCCACCCGGCCGCCGGATGACAAACGTCACAGGGCCGGCGATAAATGCCGGCGCAGCGGGAAGAGCCGCATGGAGATGTCCCCCATGCACTCCAGATCCGCCTCGGCCTGCTCCCGAGGCGCCGGGCCCCAGTTTTGCCCTGTAGGGTTCACAAGTTCACTGATTCGGAAGGGCAATGAGGTCGAGACCCTATTTCTGAAGCTATATCTAGGCTGGGGTCCGGGTACCAGTGCCATGTGCCAAATAAATCGGACTTCTACGCCTCCCAAGCACCCAAAGACCTTACCTTCCTCGTTGACTGAGATCCAAACCCATTCCTTTGGTCGTGGACTCCTGGACGTCAACCGGACCCGGTTACCATGCCCCAAAGTTAAAAAACCCATGATGCAGAGGCCAAAACCGAGGTGACGGAACGATCAAGTCCGTTGATCAAGGGTAAAACCGCCTTGTCAGAGCGGCAAACTGGGCAACAACGGCGGGGCGGAAGAGGTGGCCAAGGGTCGAGGACGATTTCGGCCGTACCCGACGGTCCAACACGACCCTTCGAAAGAAACAGGAGGAGAAAGTCACTTGGTTCAACCCTTGCCGAACTGAACCGCATCGAGCATGGCATGGGACAGTCGCGTCAGGCCATGTTGAGAGGGTCGAGTTGGGTCAAGCAAACTGGATGGAATCAGTCAGCCATCAGCCCTTGTTGATTGGGGTAGAAGGGGGTTGGTGTGAACGCGTTGTGGAAAAGATTGTGGTTTGCGAATCATCCTGATTTGTTTTGCTTGAGCGTGGCTGCGCCGGGCAAGGGGAGAAAAAAGGCACCTTCGAGTGAAGCATTATTTTTCGGGCCCTGGGTCAAACGATGGTCCCTTTTTCGCGTCGAGAGGGGCCCGTTGATTTTAAGGATCCAAGTGGGATCACGTCAAGGCCCCGCAATCCGCCAATCATGGGCCATACAAAAAATGGCCCGGCAATTTTCTGGGCGGCGCGCAATCGCGCCCCATGCAGATATCCGCTTTGGGACTAGCCCCACACGCTCCGATCAACAACTGAGGAGGCGCGAGTGATCCGTGATCTTGCACCCTTTCGCGAAAACTACTTAACTCGCACATCCCCCGCCAACGCTCACCTTCTTCCACTTCTCCATCAACAAACTTCCGCTCTTCCATCGATTATCACGTCCAGCACGTCGCGCATCTGCCGCCCTTAACCACACTCTCAATCTACACTTTTTTTCCCACACAACAACCCCATCCTTCAAAATGACTGGCGGCGGCAAGTCCGGTGGCAAGGCGAGCGGTTCCAAGAACGCGCAATCGTGAGTACCCTTTCGCATTTGCTGCGCGCCTCGATTCTCGATCTGGAGCCTTTTGAAGCTCCGTCTTGGTCTTTCAAGACGCGTTTTGTCTCGCAGTTTGCTAACCCGTTTCACAGCCGTTCCTCCAAGGCCGGTCTGGCCTTCCCTGTCGGCCGTGTCCACCGTCTCCTCCGGAAGGGCAACTACGCCCAGCGTGTCGGTGCCGGTGCTCCCGTCTACCTCGCCGCCGTTCTCGAGTACCTCGCCGCTGAAATCCTTGAGCTGGCTGGCAACGCTGCGCGCGACAACAAGAAGACCCGTATCATCCCTCGCCACCTCCAGCTCGCCATCCGGAACGATGAGGAGTTGAACAAGCTGCTCGGCCACGTCACCATCGCCCAGGGCGGTGTCCTCCCCAACATCCACCAGAGTATGTTTTGCCACTCCATCCTGGCCCTCGAGCGCGTCACTAACATTTGTCTCTTTCAGACCTTCTGCCCAAGAAGACAGGCAAGACTGGCAAGAACTTGTCTCAGGAGCTTTAATTTTCTCGGGGTTTGGTTCTTTTGCTTGCTTTTTTCTCTGGTCGGCACGTTGGGTTCATGATATTGGGGTCACGGTCTCGGGTCATCGGTTGCTTTTTCGCGTGTTTGGGCTGTACATTAATCCATGATGGGCATGGTCATGGTCATGAATGAGAATATCCTCTGAACAACCACTTTTGGTTCCAGTTTTGCTTGCGCCGCCAGTTTCGTGTTTTCTTAGCCAGCATCCGTGGACGATGCGAATGTTGTGCGTGGTGCAAGCTGTCGCAAAAATCGGCTCGACGTTTCTTCACGCCGTTGCCTTGGATGTTTGTCGCGTCAAACCACTTCCCTTTTCGCGACATCGAAACTAGGCTCAGAACATGTCTCAAGATCTTCTATTCCACATTGACCTCTAAACCATATGTACAGCCCAAACCCAGCTCGCAGCCATCCATCAAAACTTGAGCGGCGGGGGAGCTGCAAAAGACGTGTCAGCTGGTAAGCCCCGGGGGACTCTTTTGAAGCGGGATGGCACTTACGGTCCAAATGGGGAACTGGGAGGTTTCTCTCGTACTTGGATCCTGCGGCACGTTGTGTCAGCTCTGTGGGCAATGGCATGCACCTCGATCGTGGGGTTGCGCACCTCCGGGAGCAGTCGGGTGGCAGTAGGGGTCCGGGTGCTTCCACTTCTCCAACAGCTTCTCCGTCTCCTTCAGCAGTGCCTGCACGGGTTTCCATGTCAGCCTCCAATTTCAGCCCCATCTTCCCCCTCTCTTTCTTCCGAGACAGAGCATAGCGCACCCTTTGTAATCTCGGATCGCTGACATCGCGGTTCTTCTCGAACAGAGAGCGGATGTAGAGGGCCTGACCGCGCCAGAGGTGGCGGTGCACCGACCAGTCGAGGGCGAGCTTCAGAGAGCGGCGGTAGAGGGACCTGGGTCGGCGTGTCAGCAGTGTGTCGTGCCTCGTCGTCGAGCCTCGGTGGTGAACTAACAGCGCAGCCTGCCTTGACGACATGGTGGGCGGCGTTAATATGTGAAGGTGGGTGTTCGGTCGTCCGGCGCTTCCTCCGCGTATGGAGGCCCCTTCGATGGCCGCCTGTTTTCCCGATTACTGCTGGTGGATATCAATTGGCGCCAGTCTCGGTCGACTTGTTGCGCGGGCGAGACCTGGGATATCCGGGCTGGTGTCGCGACTTTTGGTCCTTGCTCTCTTCGCTGAAGCTCAATTGGCGAAGTGGATTGGAGCTCTCCCGCGCAGTTGCTGCCTGAGGCTGCCCTCTCGCGGCCGAGGCTTGGCCAAGACTTGACCCACTCACCAGGCCACCTTCAATCGGTGGCGGATCAATTTTGGTCCAGCTGCAAGTCTCGGCTGCAGTTACCTAGGTATCGGCCTGAGGCCAACTTGCTGGGTACAAGCTCGGTACCTCGCGGTTTCGTCACCCTCGCTGCGTTCCGTTCCATGTTGCCGAGCTCTCCTGCGGTCTCCGTGTACCCTTGCCTTGGCGAGCTCGGCAGGGTACCTGAACCCTTGAGTGCAAGCTGCTGCAGGCTGAGGTCACCAGACCAGTGGGTTTTCCAGGCTTGCGGAGGGCGCGATGCGCCGGGCAGCGCCGCTTCCAGCTGCATGCCCCTTGCAACCAACCCTGACACGCCCGATTGGATTCATTGGAAGGCCGGGATTTGTTTTGCCAGCGAGTTTGCTGTGCTCTTTTTTTCTCACCTGGGATATCTCAACGGCGCATTCGAACAAAACAAACGTCAACCTCCTGTCTTTCTCTGATTCTCCTTTTTTTTGTATCCAACTTGCTGCTGCAGCATCAATTGCACTCGCGTTTCCCCTATTCCTAGCCTGCGGGTCGTGTTCTATTTGCGCTTTGCCGGCAGAACGGATACCGAGTTCTCGACACTTGCGGCAGATCTTGACGCCGAGCTGTTCCCACTTCCCGTCAACACCACGAATTCCCGCAACGACTCGACAGCAACCGAGCCCGCCTAGACACCACCAGAATGATGTATCGCGGACTCCGGCTCGCGGCCCGCGCCGCTCCCAAACTGTCGCTCTACAACACGGGCTCGGCGCTGCGTCAGCTCCCCGTGCAGTTCCAACATGTCCGGACCTACGCCGACAAGTACATCATCAAGGTGCCGACGATGGCCGAGTCGATCAGCGAGGGCACATTGAAGCAGTGGAACAAGGCGATTGGCGACTTTGTTGAGCAGGATGAGGAGATCGCAACCATCGAGACCGACAAGGTACGTTTTCCCCAACGTCCGCCATCGCCTGCCTCGACTTACACGCCATGCCCAATCCTAGATCGATGTGGCGGTCAACGCTCCGGAAGCCGGTGTGATCAAGGAGTTCTTGGTCAACGAGGAGGACACCGTTGTTGTTGGTCAGGACCTGGTGCGCATCGAGCTCGGCGGCGCGCCTTCGGGCGAGAAGCCCGTCGCGGAGGAGGCCAAGCAGACGCCCAAGGAGCCAGCGCCCGAGACACAACCCGCACAAAAAGAGGCTCCCGAAGCCAAGCCGCAGGAGACCAAGGCCGCGCCGCCGCCGCCCGCAAAGCAGGAGGCTCCCGCGCCAGCGCAGCCGAGCAAGCCGGCAAAGGCTGCCGCCCCTGAGGCCCCCGCGACCCTGGGCAGCCGCGAGGAGAGGAGGGTACGTCGTCGCAGCAAGGCTAATGCGCCGCGTGCGTTCGCACTGACAAGCTTTGCAGGTCAAGATGAACCGGATGCGCCTCCGCATCGCCGAGCGCCTCAAGCAGTCGCAGAACACGGCCGCGTCGCTGACCACCTTCAACGAGGTCGACATGTCCGGGCTGATGGAGTTCCGCAGCAAGTACAAGGATGAGATCCTGAAGAAGACCGGCGTCAAGTTGGGCTTCATGAGCGCCTTCTCCCGCGCCTGCGTGCTCGCCATGCGCGACCTCCCCATCGTCAACGCGTCCATCGAGGGCCCCAACGGCGGCGATACCATCGTCTACAGGGACTACGTCGACATCAGCGTTGCCGTCGCGACCGAGAAGGGTCTCGTCACCCCTGTCGTCCGCAACGTCGAGTCCCTGGACATGATTGGCATTGAGAAGGCCATCGCCGACATGGGCAAGAAGGTATGGTTCCACTGCCGCCCTCGTACGGCTAGCGTGCTGGTACTGACCGTGACGATGTAGGCTCGTGACGGCAAGCTCACGATCGAAGACATGGCTGGCGGCACCTTCACCATCAGCAACGGCGGCGTCTTTGGCTCCCTGATGGGTACCCCCATCATCAACCTCCCCCAGACTGCCGTGCTGGGCCTCCACGCCATCAAGGACCGCCCGGTCGCTGTCAACGGCAAGATTGAGATCCGGCCCATGATGTACCTTGCCCTCACCTACGACCACCGTCTGCTGGATGGCAGGGAGGCCGTGCAGTTCTTGATCAAGGTCAAGGAGTACATTGAGGACCCGCGCAAGATGCTCCTCTAAGCAAGGGCATGGTTCAAGGCGAGACTTCTGAAGGGTTGGCATGAGAAGATTGGCTGTAGGTGGTGGAGTTGACGTGGTGACATAGTCGCGTGTATAATACAGAGCCGAGGGCGTTTTCCCCTTGTAGACTGCATGCTGGGGGCGTTCCAATTAGACATGGCGTGTTGATTTGTATCTTGTTATCTTAGCAAGTGGAGCCCGTTGGACGACTTCATTCCTTGCACTTGGGTTTCGCTGGCCAGTTGATGGCGCATTGAGTGTGCATCCTTTGTTCTCCGGACCCCGTCAGGGGTCTCACCGGCGCCGGTAGTAATAATGCAGTACAACCAGTTCCACCTGGACGGAGCTCTGTGTTTGTCAATCTGTTATCCTGTCGTGGGCATTTGTGTCACAGGACCTCGTGTCTCAAAGGTACGAATTAAATACGGTGCAACCCCAGCTACTGTCCCAGTCCTCTTACGGTGGGCATAACGGATGGTTTATTAGGCATGGATTCGAATGAGTGCGTGATGGGAGCATCATATTGTTGTCATATTAATTCGTCAGCTAACCTTGGGTGCCATTATTACTTAGGCAATGTCATGCTCATTCTTGACTTGTATTGAACTCAATGCCTATTTCAACCCATCAATAGAATGTCTCGTAGCGCCTGTAGAGGATATGTGTTTTGATGAGAACCACTTCTTTATTCTTGCCCATATTCATTTCCGTAGCCCCGGAGAGGCGGGAATGTGAGTCGGCTCAACAGTGACCAGTGACTGTAACTAGACCTGAGTTCAACCCCATCATCAAATACCAGAGCGCCTGCCTCGGCCATATACTGCCATAGAGACCTCGGTACAAAGCCATGTTTGTATTGTATATTGATGGTGACATCAGTAGACGGAAAATCGCGAGGGAGGATCATTGTCACGGTCATATTAGAGAAGGTTATTGTCAGCCACTCTCTCAGTGGCCACGCCTGCTTGTATAGCAAGACAGCCGTGCACCAGCTTGGCCTCCTGTTACGCCACCTTACCGGGTATTACTTAAACTCCGGGTTAATCGTGGGTTTCTTGACTCTTTGGGCGCAATATGTTTGATATCAACGTCCACTAGTTAATTACATGTACCTCAATTAATTACATATCATGGATGAACCAGGGACAGTGGCTATTGTGAATGTGGTTGTGTTTTCGGTAATTATGTGGGCTACATTTGGAGCCATAAATGTTCAAATGGCGATGAAGAGTTCAAATAATATTCATTCATTGATTGAAAGTGGCCTGGACACCTTGAACCAACATGCTCAACAACAACCGTAAAGGGTTCGGCGCAAGGGGTTTTGAATCGCCTGCCAGCGTTGCAACATTACGAGCTTTGTCCTTGCGTGTTTATGGCTCACACTACTTACATGAACTGTTAGCTATTACAGTTTGAGGACATTCAGATCAGTAGGTTGGGAAGGTGAAACTAGGTAGGGTTAAAACCGTGGGATTCAATTTGTGCTTTACCGTATAGGCCTTTCAATCAACAACTGATTTCCCATATTTACCCCCGAGATGTGGTTCTGATATCCTGGTGTCTCAGTAGGCCACGGTAAACCGAGACCTCACCACCGGCTGGAGGACTCACCCTTATTCCATGAGATGCTGGACCGGCCCAATACACGCAGGCCTACTGTCACCCCCAAGTGCCGGTTGATACTTCCCATCCAAAGTGAGTGCCCAGGAGTTGGAGATGTGGTGTCTCCCTGCAGCCAACTCGATCACAAGGAAAATGGGCCAGCGAGTGAGATAATGACAGTCTTTGCCTACAAACGCGGCTATTCCGTGTCGAAATACTGGTTCTCAAATGATGCTTGGGTATCGATAGTTGCTGTGGGCGAGGAAAGACAGGGAGAACAATCGAGGTAAAACTGAAAACAAGCCCGAGCGACCCGAGCTACTTTGTCCACACCCAAACCCATTCAAGGAAAGTCAACACATTCTCCCTCGTAAAGCCATTATCTGGGAACTCGAGCCTCCCCTTCCGTTTGAGGCTTGATGCCTGCACCGTGTTGCTCAAGTCCCCGGATTTGTCCGTCCACCAGTCCGAGAATCTCAAGCCGTGCTTGCGAAGGTTGTATCCCAGTATGAGTATCAAAAAGGTCGGCAACTACGAGGATGCCTGGGTTAGCACAACGCTGCTTGCTGTCTGGAGGGGAGCTGGAGAGAGGAGACGTGGAAGCCTGGACATACACTTATGTACGCAGACACAAACTTGCGAACACTGAAGGGCTCAATAAACGCAGCCACACCGTTGAACAAGATCAAGATGATGCAGGCCACCATGCCAAAGCAGCCCTTCAGCCACTGACCGTGGGACTTGTAGGGATACAACGGGTGGTCGCGGTCGTAGCTGGCTGCCTGGGACTCGGAAGTGTTTCCGTAGAGTTTGGCGTCCTCGAGCCTACGGGAGATTAGTCGGATCACTCACGAACTGATCCTAAGCACTGGAGTAGACATACGTCCTGAAGAAGTACAGGTATGTTGCACAGATGGTCGCGTAGACGAGAAGGCACGACACTGTGGAGTTGTTTGCGAGCTCGTCAAGCCGCTGTTGCCCGGTGTCAGCACACAGGAGAGCGACAACAGCGGGTTAAGTCAAGAGAGGGGGTCGAGGACAAGAACTTACCGCACCAGGATCGCCCTCACGACCCATGTATGCCACCATGGTCATAGCACCAGTGACCAACACTGACCTGACGGGGACGCCCGAGCGGCATGCCCGCAGGCGCTTCGTGATGAACTCGGGTCCCGTCTGCCCGCGCAGGGCGAGCGTGTGTAGGAGTCTCGTGGCGATGTACATGGAGTTGATGGCACCGGTAAAGGAGGAGAAGCAGAAGACGGCATTGAAGAAGTGGGCGGCCTTGGGCATGCCGGCCTCGACGACGGCGATGATGAAGACGGAGCGAGCGCTCACGGACGTCTCGTGGCCGTTGATGAAGGGGTGGTCCGAAGGCACGACGAACGACGCTGTAAGGACCGCGAGGGTGTAGAGCGTGATGATGCGCAGGTTGATCTTCCGCGCCGCCATCTTCATACTCTCGACGTCGGCGAGCGCCCTACTCTCCGCGGCGGTGGCGGCCACGATGTCCATTCCGGTGTACGAGAAAGCGACGCTGGTAAATGTTGTCCTGCACGTATGTGTCGAGGTCAGTGCCACAGTCCGGGGCTACACGAACAGCAAAGACCATGCGGGAGGGTTGGAGAACGCACCAGACGCCGAGCAGAGTGCCGAGCGAGCCGGTAATGACATGGGTGACATGGAGCTTCTCGTCTTTGGCGTTATACACCTGATTGAAGAAGGAATAGGGGTCATTCCAATCTGCATGTACATCTGTCAGCGACGGCACACACGCGGTTGGTGTTGATCACATACAGCGGGTGCCCAGCGGCTCGGTGTAGTACGCATCTCCACGGGCTGTCGGTCACATGCTGTTAGCCACGCCGTCGTTCACGTTCAGGAACAGAGGGCAACCGACGTTGGATGATGGACAGTAAAAACATCATCTGTGGTTGTCTGCTGTTAGCAACAGGTCGTGTGGCGTCTTGACTTGAGGCTGGGGGGCCACGTACCACGATGAGCATGGTGATGAAAACGAGCTTGATGCATCCAAATATGTATTCGAGCTCGCCAAATACCTGCAGGCAACCAACCGGGTCAGCACAAGGTAATGTACACCAAGAAAGCGCGACGTTCGCACTGGAAGCACGTGTGGGCGGGAGTACGCACCCGGACGGGGAGCATGTTGAAGGTCACGGCGAGGACCAGAAATACCGAGATCCAGACGGCATTGTCGACGCGCTCGCCGACCTCCCAGTTGAGAACAGTTCGGCCGTCGTCGTACCGGAACTTGATGGCGTTGGACACGGCAACCAGCTGTTGACCGGCAAGGACGGCATAGGCGAACCTTGGGCGTGTCAGTCAGCATGTCTTGATCGGTGGAAACGATGGATAAGAAGAGGCTGTTCGCTTTGAGGTGGGGGGCTCCTGACCAGTAGATCCAACCAACGGCAAACCCGACTCCGCGGCTCACGAAGCGGCGGGGGAACTCCATGACCGGTGCGTTGACGGGCATCAAGGCTGTCATTTCACCCAGGCAGCTTATGACGGACGAGATGACTACACAGGAGTCTCGGTCAGCGAGGTTCCCCGCCCGGCCGAGCTCACGGCAACCCGCAAAGGGAGATGCTCACCTGTTCCCATGAGGATGTAGGCCACGACTGCACCACCAGGCCCGGCACTGGCCAGGGATTTCCCGCTGCCCAAGAAGAGTCCTGAGCACGTTTTGCATCAGCAGGTGCCCCAAGAAATCGAGGTCGGATCGTGTCGAATCGTACCATTGCCAACCGTGCTAGCAAGGTAGACAGTCAGCGAGGCGGATTGAGCAAGTTGTGTCTGTGAGACAGAGTTTCTTACCCCGAGAAGGCAATCATCTTGAGCCGGCAAGAATAGTGTTAGTCGATGCAGGCCCACGACGCCAGAAGGGGAAGCCATTGTCGCATACGTTGATGTGCCGCTCATGGAGGACTCGCCAAAGGCTGTCACCCCGAAACTCGCGCTTGTCCTCGGGGGCGGCCGGCTCGTCAAAGTTGTGGAGCGTCGCCTCGCCATCGGGCTGGGGGCTCTGATGGCCGGCATGGTGATAAATCTGCGGGTTCACAGCTTCTGGTTTCTCGTAGTCCATGATGGCGCTTGGGGAGCTATCGAGATGCCGGAAAAGCGTCAGTCCCAAGGGGTTGGTTGAAGAGACATACCGTAGCTCCGATCAGGTGGGCTCGTAGGGCAGGGCCGGGGCGGGGCCGGGACGGATGGATATACCTTACCATGATGGAGGCAGACTGAACATGTCCTCCTTCGCCCCGTCCCGGACTCTGTATCATCCCGGTGACCCCCTGCCACGATGCATCGCGATCGGCCATGGTAAAAATACCAGCTAATCAGAGGGGACGCTGCCCATGCACAGTCTCCCAGCCCCGCGGGAGGTGGTCAATTTCCCGCCATCAGCTCGGCTCCCTGCCTGTGGTATTTCTGCAATTAGAGTGTGGCACGCAACCACTCCCGTCCTCCCCGGAGGCTCTGACAGGCCAACCGTATGCTCGGTAAGGGTAAGTGACCGGGCGGGTCGGCTGAACGATGGCCCATTCTTACCTGCTCCTCGGTCTGGATGTAAGTCACTGTCTGTCTTATCTTTCCCAGAGAGTGAGAAGGAAAGGTAAGGTATCCGTAGGCGAGAGAAGACAGTCCGTTGTCTCAAAACCAAGCGCAGACGTGTGGCAGCCTGAACTGCATCGAATCGTCCAGAGTGATCTGCGCGAGAAGACAGCATGTCTCACACAGCCAGCATGCCCGGTGACTCGGATTGGTGAAAGGCAGGTTGTTGGCCTTTCTCGACGAGAGGGGCATGGTAACGTGCCGTGCCGTGCCAAGCCTGCCTTCTGGTGCTGCAAAGGTCGGATACAACGATGGAAGCATCCAGGGTGGTGAACTGGCTGTCCGCCGGTCGATGCACCTGCCCAGCCTGTGAAGCACAACAGCCAGTGATTTTTCGGCCGTCGTTGCTCGAATTGGCCGAGCTGCTGAAACAGGAAGCAAGCTGGAAGCTGCATCCCTGTCGGTTGATGCACGGCCCCGCAAGTCGCCTGGAAAAAGTGGACCAGCACCCGCCAACTCGCAACGCCACTCGACAACTTCCCCAGGCTGCCTTCACTGCCCTACGAACGCCCCACTCCAGGTGAAACCTTATTTTGGCGAAAGCTTGACCCAGCCTATCGGATGGCCCTGGCGGCCACCACCCACTTCGGACCGGGCAGGAGCTGCACGGGAAAATGAGAATGGCTCCTGGTCTTGCACACGAGCAGTCAAGCACACGCCGCCCAAGAGAGGGGAGCTGGGGAGGAAGAAGGGGAGGAATCCAGAAACCTGTACGAAGTACGACTCAGCCACTCATGGTGTTCTGCCATGTCGCACACCGCCAGCCCAGGGCCGCACTCAGCCACGCTGGCCAATGGCCAAGCACCCGCGGCTGAGAATCGAGCGGGCGGGCAGTTCTCCCACAATTGGCTTGTGCCTGTCTGTCCCTTGGCTGGACCCCGGCCAACGCGACGAGGTGGGGTGGAACCTAGGGGGTTGATGAGAGCTATTATGGGTGATGCAAGCTGCGTCGTTGCGCAACATGGCATGGCTTGCCGCTTGCCGGCGCGCCCATGATCGCATTCCCTCGTCCAAGGGCACACATTCCTGGATGACTTCGACATTTTTTCGCCATCACCGCATTGCAGTTGCGTCTGTCACTCGCTTGGCCAACCAGCAAGACGATCATACCGCGAGTCGTGCCCATCCCCGTTGTCGTCTGCGGCCGCGCCCTCCAGCACTGGACCGACCGAGTCTGCCCCACCTGGTCGGCACTTGTACACGCGGCCACCGCAGCAGCCAGGAACCGAAAGATACGGAACCACCAAGGGCGGAACTACACGAGAAGAGACGACAGGCACTGAATATACCACGGCACTCGGCACTCCGTGATCACCACACCTGTGGTGGCCCACATCGCCCGCAAGGCGGCCCTCCCCTGCCCCCCCAACCAGCACTGGCCGGCGAGTGAACGACACCGAGACGGCTGGGCGGCAGATTCCCAGGGCTGTCGCCCTTGAGTGGTGTCGCATGCCATGGCCAACCCGAACCCGTCGTCGCTCTTCTTGCGCCTGGCCAACACGTGGAGGTGCCTCGCGCTCCGCAGCGATGTTGACGACATTGTGCTTGAGCTGCTGGGCCGCTTCTCGCTCGAAAAGATCTATGCAGGCGCCGGCGACCGGGAGGCCTACCAGAACCTCGTGATTGCCCTACTCTCTCAGCTCAAAGCCATCTTCGATCTCCAGCGGCTGACCATCCCGTCCGACACCGCTCACCTAGGCTGGTACCTTGGCTATCTTGTGAGCTGGGAGGTCGCCCTGCGCTCCGTCGAGTTCGTCCTGCAGACCGTCGCAGAGGGCCGTGAGTGCCTCTGGGAACACCGCCAGCTACGCGACCGCTACCTAGCCGAGTTCCTCCTCTCCGCCCTCCGCGTGCTCGCCCTCCACCCAAAGGCCCCCACTAATCAGCGGGCAAGGGACCGCCGCGAGCGCTTCGCCAGAATCCACGGCTCGCTGGAGCAAGTATTCGACAGTTACCCCGGGCCCAAGTCGTTTCTGCTCGAGGTGTGCAAGGAGGTCACCGGCCAGCTTCACGCTGAACCCGACGGCCTCAATCTACCCACGAAGCTCAAGTCTGAACTTCCTACGTTGGCGTCCGAGCTGGTACGTGCCGTCCCCCGACCCCGGTTACCTTTCCGTCTCTTCGTCCTGGCGCGAATTTGGGTCGATCGTAGTTTCTGTCGACTGACACCGGTCTAGTATCCCCTACCCCCGTGTTTGCAGCCCACCTCCATCGCCGAGCTCGCCCCTCCCAATGGGTTCGGCAACTGGCTACCCCAGTTCCTGGCTCTCCGGGACGTGTCGCAATATGTCGTTGCCGCATCGGTCCAGTACGCTGCCAACAGGGAAACCCGCGATGTCCGACTTCAAACTTCCTCCGCCAGGTCACGAAACGCCGTCTTGACTGCTCTCGATAACCTACGCATCCCTCCCCATCTGGCCAGGGTAGACATGGTTGCAGCCTTCAGTAATGTTTTTCGCATCATCCTCCCTGACACCCTTGATCTTTCCCGCCAGGACATGAACGGGTCCCGCGTGGACGAGTGCGAGCTGGACGCCCTCGACGCCTTGTGCACCAGGCTCAAGGAGCGCCAGGTCATCCACCGCGTGAGCGATAGAGAGATGCAGCATACCATCTCACAAGTCGTCACAAACATCCTGCTGCACGATGATCCCAACGGCCGCTTCCCTCCAACGCGCCCGGGGCTTTTCGTGGTGAACTGTCCAGAATGCCATCTCACCGGGGCATCACAACTCAAGACATCCGGTATTCAGCTGCCAGTATGTATTCTTCTCCTTGTTTTTCCAGGCCGAACCAAAGTTGTGCTAATCGTTGTCTTCCCCAAGCCGGAGCCCGCAAGCACCCCCGAGATTCGTCTTCCGCCCAAGTCAAAGTGTTTGTACTGCGGCGAGGCAATTACCCTTGCTCGTGAGGTGCCGCCAGCGAGGCAGACCTGGGAGCTGCTTGCGCCCCTTCGACCTGACGCCGACACCATCAATGTAGAACGGCACCTCTCGGCACAATTCCAGTTGGGCCCACCAAGGCCAGACGCCGGCGGCATGTATCCTCCTCCGGGATACAATGGCGCTGGGAACGAGGGGCATCCTGGACATTCAGCACTCGCCTCGTCTGCTCCCGTGCAGAAGTCAGGGCTGCCGAGTCCAACGTTCGGTGACTTGAACAGCCCGGGCTACCCAGGACCCGTGTCTCCGCAGTCGCCCAGCCCCTACCAACCAACCATACCTCTTCGAAGTGAACCATCGCGTCCCGATATGTCCATCGATCAGAAGAGAAAGTTACTGGAAGAGGCGGAACCCGGCCTTGCTCATCTGGACCCTGCCTTCTTGACAGACCCGCCACCCTTCTCGCAAGACTCGCTTGTCTTGCGCAGGCAAACAGCGCCAGAGGAAGTCCCTTCGATTCACACTCCCAGGACCATCCCAGTGGCCACGTCGGCAGAGAAAGGGAAGTTGAGATGGAGGCTGAAGTTTACTGCTTCCAAGAAGGCCCCCGCCGGCGCGTCGGGTGATTCCAGTTCTCTGTCCTCAACCGTCTTGGAGGCCCAGAAGCTGGAAGACGTGTCCCTATCCGCCCTGCTCAACACACAAAAGGCTCACGCAAGAGGAAAGCCATCCAGAAACATTAATGTCTACCTCTCTCGCAACTCGACACTCGGTCTCTTTTGGACCCAGCTATTGATCCAAGTGTGGGACGTGGGAACGTCGCCGCCCACCATGATACGAGCCATATTGCCCGAAAGCACCTGCATCCTAGCGGCTGTAGCCAAGACTCAACTGGCCTACATCATTGGAACAAGGGATCAGAAACTCACGGTAAGTTCACCCGTCCTGCAGCTTCCCCGCCACTCCTCTCGGTCCTTTACAGGCTTCCTGGGTCCTCGTGCGTCCTGCTGACTGGCCTGTGCTCTGTAGCTGCGGGTCGTAAACTTGATGCAACCAACGGCGCCCGTGGTCGAGTACCGGATACCATCATCCCTGTGGTGCAAAAGCATCGCCATTGACAGACAGGAGAATTATGTCGTGGTTGGATTCGAGAACTCCACCGTCCGCTTCTTCAACGCGAGGAACATGGAGCAACCGCGCGAGGACCGGTTGCACGCCCTCTATCATCACGAGTGCAGAGGCTGTCCCTCCGTGGATACGCTTGCCTTCTCAGACGACGGGCTTGTTCTCCTCGCCAGCACCCGAAACCCCAAGACAGGCCTGATACAGACATACTCGTGGCGTTTCCCATTCCACACGTTCCAGGAACTCACCGCCTGCCGCTACCCCGTCCCGCTTCACGAGTCTGAGGACAACGGCGTCTCCTCGGCAATCTTTCGGCCGGGCCTCGACGGCGAGGAGGACCTGGTCTGCATCACCACCTGGACCCAGTCCGGCACGCCTGTCCTGATCCAGCCCCGAGATGGGCACAGGAGCGAGATCCGCACAGACGTGTCTGGTCGTCACAGCAAGGTCGGCAACCGGATTCAGTGTGCCGCCTTCTCGCCTCCGGGGAGGGAGCTCGTCTTGGTCAACGACAAGGGCCACGTCTTCCAGGTCTCCAATCTCAACTCTAGCCCCATGGACGTCCGCCGTATCGCCTCGTCCAAGGAGCTCACCGCCAAGTCCGACTCGTTCGCCATGTCCTTCATGAATCTCTCAGATGAAGAACATGTTGTGCTTGCATGGGCCGACTGTTCGAGAGCCACAGGCTGGGTGAAAAAGATACCTGTGATGTCGAAGGTGAGTTGACCAGCGCACATTCTCCCGCCGCATCTCCCAGCCTGCCCCGGGTGCTGACTGGAAGTCGCTTGGACAGGGTCACTTTGGCGGGCTTGAGACAGCAGGGCTTGTGTACGAGACTGGCTCGTTCATCGACACCAGGGACTTTGTTGAGCAGGCTGCGCAACCTGCGCCACCTGCTGAGCTAGCTGCAACTGAGCGAGGGCTAGCAACTGTAGAGAGCAGTAAGCCTAGCGCCAAGTAATTAATCCTGTCCGGAGGACAAATTTGTTCTGAAACTCGAGGAAATTACTATAGGAAAATAGGTGAAAATTGATAAGAAAGTGCGGGTTCGCGTTATCAGCGTATATCGACTAGCCTACGGCCTACGCGCCCCGCAATTTGCCTGTTTTAGCTAAGCCCCGCGCTTAAAAAAGGCCCGTATCTTACACAACTACTAAGCTAGTTGTATATAAAGATAGCTAAGCTTTCGAACCTTACTACCGTCGCTACTATTATTGTAGTAAACTCTAAAGCAAGTATCGCTATGAATATTAATGTAAATACCACCTTAACTTATTTACTTTATAGAGCGATCTTATAACCCTTCTAACTTTCTATTGTTTATATCTATTAACGTGGTCCACTATCGAGTGGCGCACCCCATCGAGTGGCGCACTTTTCCCACAATCATAACCATCCGACTTCAAGACGCGTTTTCTCCG